>LPNX011044064.1:69613-110874 GCA_001517045.1 Pseudotsuga menziesii | reverse complement strand
GGAGAGGAGGAGGGGGGATTAGAGGTAGGGAGAAGAGGAGGGGGGTTAGTAAGAGTTCGGGGGAAGAGAGGAGTCAGGGGGGGACATAAAATAATAAAAATATTGGTATAATTGATCAAAATAAGCACTCATTGTAGTAAATAAAAATGCGCATGCATTGTGCTCCACTAAAACGTGCTCCCGTTTTGCTTCACTAAAATGTGCTCCTGTTTTGCTTCAATAAAACTCGCTCCTGTTTTGTTTAAATTAAAAAATGTATTCCCTCCAAATGATAAGGCCGAGCCTCGACCCATGCTTGCATGGAATTCTTATGTCTATGTGTTTGCTTCATACTTTGCTTTGGATTCAACATGTCTATGCCTTGGAGTATGATAAACCATGGCTAATTCAACATTATATCCAAATTTTCAATATGCTCGTGTTTAGTCGTTCGTCTGATTATGCTGTACACCTCCATTTTTTATTGGATTTTAGAAACAGATATAGTTTTCATTGCAGATTCCAAATATCTAAATTTTAACAAGAATACATTATTTTTTCTATTTTTTTCCTTATTTATCTTCTATAATCACTCCTCAACTCAAAAAACACATTGTTAGTGTTTCGTCCATATCTCTTTCGTTTCTCAACCATTTTAGTGTTTCCTCCATATGGTGCACTAAAGAACACCGAGCTCTACATGCTATAAAAAAACCATTCCCAAATAATTGCATTAATACAGTCAAACACTGCACCCACAATTGAAGTACCATTTTCGAGGTTTGATCTCTTAGATAATTGAAAAAAAATTAAAAATATTTATTTTATTATTGGAAAAATAGTGATGCACTAGTACTGTATGTTCTCTATATGTATACCAATTTTTCGTAACTTTATTCCATCATTTAGTCACTCAGACACTGCACCCACAAAAACATATACATTTGTCCAAAAAATAAAAAGTTCCCGTTAAAAAATATCTAACTTTAGATAGTTAACAACATTTTCAATAGATAAAAATTCTATATTTGGAAAGGTCATTCAATTTCCTACATTTCTTGTTTTTTACTCATCGTAAGATTCATTGTGTAAGTGTCTCAAAATATCCATGTAAGTTGATGAATGTCTGTTTTTTCATTTTTCTATTGCATCTAACGCGCCAAAAGAGACCCTCAACTTTGTGCACTCACCCACTTTTCAAGTGAGCCATCAGTCTTATATTTAGTTTTATAAACCCACTTAAGGTCAATCGGTTGGATGCCAATAGGAGGGTCCACCAACCTCCAAGTGCCATTTTTAATAAGAGCATCATATTCTTTCTGCATTGCATCTTTCCATTCATTACAACTAACAACTTCTTCAAAAGTAGCAGGCTCATTAACAACAATAGAAAATTTTAAATTAAATTCATCAAACCTTTTTGGAATTGTCTTTGTTTGTGTTGATCTACGAACTAATTTCCGCAGTGATGGCTGAATAGCTTCTTCAATTTCTGATAGCAGAATAGCTTCTTCAATTTTTGATTCTGCATTATTGTCATTTATTTTTTTCCAATAGAATCATTATTATCAACCAATTTTTCTTCGTTCTCACGTGTTGGTACATAAGGAAAATTTATTGAAGGGAAATCTAAAGACTGATCTAGAATATGAATCCCCCCTTCAGGATGTGGAAGGTCATTATCCCATTCATAATAAAACTTCTTGGAAGGGAATTTATACAAAAGACTGAGTTGTCTATCAACAGTAGAAGCATCTTTATCAAATTCAAGAAAAACTACATCTCTTGAAACACCAAATTTCGTGTTCTCTTCATCATACAACCTGTAAGATCTAGAAGTATTAGAATATCCCCAAAAAAGACATTTTCGACTCTTGGCACCCAATTTGTTACGTTGTTGTGTAGGAATCAAGGCAAAGCAAGGAGAACCAAAAACTCTAAAATGTTGAATAGCAGGAAGTCGATTATACCACATTTCATAAGGAGACTTATTATTGATGGTAGTAGAAGGACATCGGTTACGAATATAGACTGCACTAAGTAGTGCTTCTCCCCAAAACATCAACTTGACATTTTGAAAAAACATCATTGACCTCACCATATTAAGCAAAGTTTTGTTCATGCATTCTGCCACACCATTTTGTTGCGGTGAATAAGGAACGGTGGTTTGATGTTTAATAACCATTATCTTGTAAGTACCTTTCAAAATATTTAGATGTGTATTCACCACCATTATCTGAGCGAAGAGTGCCAATATTAAGTTGAGTTTCATTTGTAATCCGTAAATAAAAATTCTTAAAAGTTGCAAAAACTTGTGATTTCTCTTTCAACAAGTAAACCCAACACATCCAGTGTAGTCATCAATAAATGTTAGCATATATTTGTTACCATTGGCATATGGAACATGCATGGTCCCACATAAATTCGAATGTATAAGTCCTAACTCCTAGAAGCTCTAGAAGTAGACCTATAAAAGATTGCTTGCAATGCTTGTCTAAAATACAAGCATTACATGGAGACAATTTTCTTGAAATAGTATGAAGCCCTTGGATACCTTGTTGCTTCATAATTTTGATACTATCATAATTGATATGACGAAAACGAGCATGCCACAATAAGCTGGAAGATAGAGTATCACTATGCTGAGCCAAAAGAGCCGAGTTGGATAATTAAGATGATGTCCCTTTTAGTTTTAAAATTTTGTCTTCTTCAACACCAGTCATAACAATCACATCATCAAATGTTCTTCGTATTTCAATTATGCCATCAAACACATGTATAGAATGCCTTTTCTACCTAACTTATATGAGAGAAATTAAATTTCTTTTTAATTGTGAAATATGAAGAACATCATGCAAAATATAATCAACAAGTCTGGGTAACTTAAGTCGAATAGATCCAATTATTGAGGGTTTCAACTGTGACTTATCAACAAAACAAATTTTACCATCAATATGATCACTAAATGTCTAAAAACGACCTCTTTTGAAGGTCATATGACATGTGGCTCCAATATCTAAAATCCAAGTGTCTTCCCAAGAAGTAAAAGAAGTACTAAAAACTTCATTGATACTAAGATTACAACATGCAACTATATAGAGGGCATATTCAGGTGGTTTTCCTTTTTCTGGAGGCTGTTTCTCTTTCTTCTCATTAATCTTTTCCCAAGAAGTGCGACAATAACTAGTAGTATGACCAAGTTTATCATATCTATAGCATTTAACAGATTGTCTATCATCCTCAGCATATTTTTGTTGTATGTCATCTTGATGATTATTACCCCCCCTGCCTCTAAATGTTCTCCTACCACGACCTTTGCTACTATGGTCAGGTATAGTAGACACCCCTCTAGGCTTCTTCTCTTTCTGGGTGAGAAACGGAGTCTCAACAGTGGAATTGGAAAGAGATTCCCTCTTCCCAAACGATTTCTCTCTTTCAACAATTTTGTCTACAAGAACATCAAAAGTCATGGCTTTCATCTGTCCACTAGCTTGAAGCGATTCTAAGTAGTGTGAATAGGTGGGATGTAGGACTTTAATGAATGTAGTGAGTTGTAGATCAACTTCGACACCAGTTGATTCAATATCATGAAAAATGGCTTTAATTTCGGAAGCTAACTTCATGGGATCTGTCTCTTTCAGTTCAAGATTAAATAACTTCATCAACAATTATATAATTTCTAGTTCTGAATGGGAATTATAAAGATCTTTTAATTTCTTTAACATTGTAAATGTTGTGGTGCTGGAAAGAATATGTCGACTTACCTCTTGAGTTAAAGAAGTAGAAATTAAAGCATACGCCTTTTTATCTTTACTCTTCCAAATTGTAAGTTGTTTGCCATCTGTAGGTTGTTTTGGGTCTTTATTATCCTTGCCTTCACAAACTTCCTCCCGTAAATCATTAAAAATAAGAGTGTTATTTATTTTCCGAAAACATTCTTGGTATTTTGCTTTTCTGGAAAGCACTACTCCCACAATTGATATTAGAGACTGCATTTTAGTTTTTCACTTCTATTAAAAAACTGTAGCTTCACAGTCTTACCATAATTTTTTGGCGACTGCAGACTCTCTCGCACAGGCTCTACACTCCTGGTTGAACTCCTCCATGAGTAAAGTCTTTAACACAGCAGTGCTTTCTGCTCTCCTAACTGCACTCCTCCGTGAGAAAACACAACGATCTCTTCATTCGACTTAGGGCATGGAGTTTCCTGCATAGAGCAATTTCTTCTACATGGCTCTGATACCACTGAAGAACATAATAAAACTCCACAATATATTATTAAGCACATAAACATGATACATAGATACAGATATGGAAAAACAGTTTCCCACCAGGACCATTGTTAAAACCGGTTTTATTAAGATAACTAAACTAAACAAGTCATCCCGAAGGATTTAGTTAACAAGCATGCCACTTTGCAATATATATATATATATATATATCCACAAAAGCCGCACAACGTTTATCATAGTTGATATACTCAGATGGCACTTTCAAAAGAAATAATCCACAAATCTTTTCCATTATGGAAACAATTCAAATGCTCCATGATGACAATTCTACTTGTCGTTGAACAAATTGATCTCTTATCCGACTTTAAAGTTAGGGACGACACTTGATTTTCATCCAAAAATAAAAATAAAAATTGCTATAACATGCTAGCCTCTCATCCTATTTTGGAACATGGCATAATTGTTGCATGTCTCTCTCTTTGAGACTGACTCAAATCATAAACATGTCTAGGCTCATATAGATCTAACACCCTTCGATCTACACGTGGCTACGAGGCTCAACTTATAATTTCGAGGACCAAGGGTTTGTGAGGTTCGGAGGTAAGGATATTGTCTTTAAGGGTTGTCTAAACGTCAATTTTGTAATGAATTCAGATTTTGTGAGGTGGATTCAAACATTTGTGAATGTGAGCATTGGATTTGGACATTTTTTTTTGTACCTCCGGCTCCACCTCCACTGGTAGGTGGAGAGGTTAAATCCGTGAATTTTTGGTTCATTGAAGCTACACGTGGCCCACTTCACATGGATCACGCCAATGTTAAGGCGGTTGTTTCTTTCATTCAAAATGGTTCTATTGTTTTATATGTGTACGTGGCATCCGTATATGAGTCGGGGACTTATGGTGATCATTCATGGACTCTTCCTTTTCGCAAGGAACCAACGAGGTGGAATTGTCTTACACATGAGATTTCAATGAATCAAGTTGGTTGTAGAATGTGTCATGAATCAAGTTGTAATAACTACTTGGATTGGACTTATGGAATCCCTTACTCTCACCTTATATCGTTATAACTACAAGAAACGAAGCTCTATAAAAGGTGAAATATCTGTGTAAATTTTAAGTTTGCATTTATGACATATAGTTCTCTGTTATGTCCCGAAAAGTTATATAAATCAAATAGTTTATGGTTGAATTCATGTTGATTTAGTCACACATTCTCTCCAGAATAACTTGAGTAAATGTTGTTTACATTTAAATTTTGAGTGAAAGATCAAAGAATCCATAAACATTTCACCCAGTAAAAGTTCCAGGTTTTACGACAGAGTGGTTGACACAAGTCTACTTAATGTTTGGTTATATGATTTTGTAATTATGTCGAATCATTGTTGTGTCAAGTTTTACTTCATGTTACCAGCCGGTTAAAATTATTATCGATTTCATAAGTATTTAGACTAAGAAACATTTTTTATGCAATTCGACTAAAAGTGGTTAAGTCGAAGTAAAACGATCAAAGTAAACCTATCGAGAAAGTTAGTCGAAGTTAACATGTGGAGTAAGTTGGTCGAAGTAAATCGTTTGAAGTAAACTTGTCCAGTAAGTTGGTTGAAGTAAACCGGTCCAAGTCAAGTGGTCGAAGTAAAACCTATAGAAGTCAATAAAACCGACAAGTAAGAACTTGTCGAGGTAAAAAAAGTCAGGTTGAAAAGTCTGACCAGATTTAGTCTTTAAAAATCTTGTCTAAATTTTTTGGTAGACTTGTCTAGTCAAAGTTAGACACATTTTACCTAACCAGAAAAGAAGAAGTCGAAGTCAACGTGAATTTTTTTTGTGACTAAGCGATAACTCAAGTTTAACCGACTCAGTTCTGTTAGATGGTATCGGAGCAAGGTTTAAGAAAGAAATCTTGTCTTAAAAAGGGAAAAGTAACTTTCTAAGGAAAATTAAAAATTAAAAATGGCTTCCACCTCTGGCTCAAACATGTCGAGTTTGAAAACTCCAATTTTTACTGGAAAGAATTATGAATATTGGTCTCTAACAATGAAATATTTGTTTAGATTTCAAGAAGTTTGGGAAATTGTCCAATATGGTTATGCAAATCAAAAATCATATAACAATCTCACACAAGCTCAAAAATATGCCTTGAGGGAACAAAGGAAGAAAGATGGAAAATCTATGTTCTACATACAGCAGGCCATGCATGAAAGCATACTCCCAAGAGTAGCATCAACAATTACCGCTAAGCAGGCATGGGACACATTGGAAACTTCCTATCAAGGTTTGGACAAGGTAAAGACTTCCGAGTTGCAGATTCTTAGAAGAGATTTTGAATCTCTGTCAATGAAAGATACATAGTCAGTAGACTCATTCTACACCAGAGTTGTTGGTTTGATAAATCAACTGAAATCTCATGGAGAAAATATAGAAGACCAAAAGGTTGTTGAAAAAATTCTCAGAAGTCTTCCCCCAAGATTTGAGTCCTTGGTTGTGACCTTGGAAGAAAACAAAGACATGTCAGTGTTTACCATTGATGAGTTGCAATCTTCACTGATCAATCATGAACACATAATCAATAGATCAAATACATCATTGGAAGGTTCATTTGTAGCACAGTCATCCATAAGCTGTGGTAGAGGCAGGGGGAGAAACAACTCTAGAGGAAGAGGAAGAAGCTCTTCTAGAGGAGGACATAGAAAAAATCCTGTGAATGTCACTAGTAGAGGACAGAATCAGAACCCAAGTCATCCTAGTGGTCACAGGTTTGATAAATAAAAAATTCAATGTCATTATTCTAAGAAATTTGGTCATTATGCATATGAATGCAGGAAGAAACAATATAACCAAGGAAGGAAAATCCCAAATCAGTCGACCAACACCAGTACTCCGTCGGGCACAAATTCTACGTAATGTTAATGGCACAAATTCTACGTAATGTTAATGGCATATGCATCTCCAATTGAACACAAATATTGTCCAAGAAAGTCCACATGGAATATGGTACTTAGATTCAGGCTGCAACAATCATATGACTGGTAATTTAAATTTGTTTTACAGTCTAGATAATTTAGTTCAAACTGATGTTACACATGGAAATAATGTCCAAGTCACTGTTTTGGGAAAAGGTATTGTTGGTATTCTAACCAAACAAGGGGAGAGTAAGTTTATTCTTGATGTCTATCACGTCGAAGGTCTAAAACATAATTTGATGAGCATTAGAAAACTAATATAAAAAGGTTATAGAGTTTACATAGAATATAATCATTGTGTGATTAAAGACAAGCGTCCAAGCAACCAACTGATAGAAAAAGTGCCAATGACAAGAAATTGCTTGTTTCCCTTGAGGATAATTCCAGACATAAAAGGAAAGACAAATACAAGAGCTCCATTCAAGGCAGAAAGTAAGGAAGTAGACAAGCACTTCGACAAGAAAGAAAATGACAGCATTGATTTTTAGGCTGCATTTCAAACACAAGCTCAAGATGAATCCTGGTTGTGGCATTTCATATTTGGACATCTGCTATTTGGTGGGATGAAGCTACTTCACACAAAGAATATGGTGAAAGGATTGCAATTGATCAACAAACCAGAAAGAGTTTGTGAAGGCTGCATTTTTGGAAAGCAACATAAAGAGACTTTTCCAGTCGAAAATTCATATAGAGCACACGCACCACTTGAAATTATGCACTATGATATTTGTGGTCCAATGCAGACATCATCCATTGGTGACTGCAATTGTTTTCTTACTTTTATTGATGACTACTCAAGAAAAACATGGGTATATTTTCTGAAACATAAATCTGATGCATTTAGTTATTTTCAGTAGTTCAAGGAACTTGTGGAGAACCATAGTGGACACTGCATCAAAATATTAAGGATTGACAGAGGAGGTGAATATGTTTCGAATGAATTTCTAAATTTTTGCAAGAACCATGGCATTTAAAAGCAATTAACTGCACGATATAAACCTTAGTAGAATAGTGTTTTCGAGAGAAAGAACATAACCATTATGGAGATGGCGTGCAACATGATGGCAACCAAGAATTTGTCAAATGAATATTGGGCTGAAGCAGTCGTAACTGCTGTATATATCATTAACCAATGTTCGACAAAAGTGTGGAGAACAAAGTTCCTCAAGAAGCATTGACAGGTATGAATCACAATGTTACTCATTTAAAAAATTTTGGTTGTGTTGTATATGCTCATGTTACAGATGAGCTGAGAAAGAAGCTAGACGACAAGGGAAAAAAATGTATTTTTGTTGGCTATTCTTAAGACACAAAAGAATACAAGTTGTATGATCCTGTTACAAGGAAAGTGATCATTAGTCAAGATGTTCAATTTGTTGAGAATGAATCATTGGATGGAACTGTTGACATAATTGTCAAGATTGTGTCGAATGTCGACCATGATGACATGGTGGAGGAAGTGGTTCAAATACCACATGTAAGTCAACCGGTTGCAGCACCATAGAATCCCATGACACCACGACATGGTTCAACACAAGGAACATCGACACAAGTTGTAGCTCAAGCTATGCCAATAAGCACACTAAGAGGACAACAAACCTCATCAAGCATTTCATCGAGGTCAACATTGATAAAACCAGTAAAGACAAGAAGTCTGCCTGAAATATATGAAGCTGGTACACCAAATTCATTCTCTCTCTTTGCATTATTTTCTCCTATATATGATCCACCAACATTTGAGGAAGTTGTCAAAGAAGAAGTATGGGCACAATCTATGGATGAAGAAATAGAATGCATTGAGAAGAATCAAACATGGGAGCTGGTAGATGTACCAAAAGATAAAGATGTAATCAATGTCAAATGGATTTACAAGACCAAGTAAGATCCTAATGGGATTGTGCAGAAGCACAAAGAAAGAATGGTCGATAGAGGGTTCACACAAAATCCTGGAATAGACTTCAATGAAACTTTTGCATCTTTCACATGCATGGATACACCTAGAACAGTCTTGGCCATTGCTGCACAAAACAAATGGATTGTTTTATCAAATGGATGTCAAGTCAGCATTTTAAATGGCTATCTATAAGAGGAAGCATATGTGGAACAACCACAGGGCTATGAAGTTCCAGGTCAAGAGCATAAATTGTACAAGATTAAAACAGAACTCTATGGTTTGAAGCAAGCTCCTAGAGCTTCATACAGTAGGATTGATTCCTATCTCACCGAAATGGATTTAACAGAAGTGAAAGTGAACCGACGTTGTACACCAAAGTTAATGAGCGAGGTAAGATGTTAATTGTCTTCCTGTATGATAGATGATTTAATATTTACTGGTGACTTTAGCATAGAATATTTTAAAGCAGTCATGGAAAGTGAATTTGAAATGACTGATTTTGGTCTTGTGAAATTTTTCCTAGGAATTGAAGTACAATAGTCTGAAAGTGTTATATTTATATCACAGTCTAAATATGCAAGTGTAGTTTTAAAAATATTTAATATGTCTAATTGCAAGATATCCCCAACACCAGTAATAACAGGTTTAAAATTGAGCAATGATAATTATGGATCAACTATAGATCCTTTAAAAGGCTGGTTGGAAGTCTTATGTATTTAACATAAAAAATACTAGACATCATGTATGGAGTAATCCTGATCTCAAGATTCATGGAGTCACCAAAAGACTCTCATTCGAAAGCAGACAAAATAATTATGAGGTATGTAAGTGGCACAAAATACCTTGGCATTATGTATTCAACCTCATAAATTTTTAAACTCATTGGATACATTGACAGTGACAATGGAGGCAACATAGATTATAGGAAGAGCACATTTGGGTATACATTTCATTTTGGTATAGGTGTTGTGTCGTGGGATTCAAAGAAACAACCCATAGTAACTCTATCTTCAACATAAGTTGATTGTGTTGCAGCTACAAGTGTTGCATGTCAAGTTGTCTAGATGCGGATAATGTTAAAAGACATGTCGCAGAACCAACAAGAACCAACAACCATATTTTGCGACAACAATTCATCCATAGTATTGTCAAATAACCATGTGTTCCTCAAAATAACAAAGCACATTGACACAAGGTTTCATTTCATAAGAGAGTTGGTGAACAACAAAGAAATTTGTTTAGAATTTTGCAGGTCTGAAGATCAACCTACAGACATCTTTACAAAACCATTGGCAAGGGACACATTTATGTATCTACGTAGTTATCTTGGAATTACAAGTTCTGTACAGTGAACTCTGCCATGCACAAAGCAAGCCTAAGCTCTGAAACATTTTGTAAAATTTTGTTTTAAGATCCCCATCTGCTCATAATTAAGGGGGAGTGTTGGAAATATTAATTAATGGAAAATCCATATCAGATCTCAGTCGACTCTATCAGATTCTGTATCAGTTCAGTCTCTCTCGGATAGTCTGAAAAGATTGAAGAGTCCACGATTATGTAATGAACTATAGTCGAACTAAATTTCTGAACTTAATTTTCTAGGTGGATAGTTATTCCAGACTTCAATGCTTTCTTCGGTAGCTTCACATAGAAGCATTTTTAGTTTGCCTATGTATATAGAAGAAGAAATTTTTTAATTCAATATAAGAGAGTGAAGAGAATAGTGTTGAAGCTCAAGCTTCTGTGTGTTTAAAAATGTCGAGAGCCAAATCTCTTTAAAGGTGAAATATCTCAGTAAATTTCAAGTTTGCATTTACAAAATATAGTTCTCTGTTATGTCCCGACAAGTTATATAAATCAAATAGTTTATGGTTGAATGCATGTTGATTTAGTCGCACATTCTCTCCAGAATAACTTGAGTAAATGTTGTTTACATTTACAGTTTGATTAAAAGATCAAAGAATCCATAAACATTTCACCTAGTAAAAGTTCCAGGTTTTACGACAGAGTGGTCGAAACATGTCTACTTAATGTTTGGTTATATGATTTTTTAATTTTTTCGAATCGTTGTTGTGTTGAGTTTTACTTCATGTTATCAGTCGGTGAAAAATATTATTGATTTCATAATAATTTAGACTAAGAAACATCCTTAATGAAATTCGACTAAAAGTGGTTAAGTCGAAGTAAACCGATCGAAGTAAAACGGTCGAAGTAAACCTGTCGAGTAAGTTGGTCGAAGTAAATCGGTTGAAGTAAACCGGTCGAAGTCAAGTGGTTGAAGTAAAACCTATAGAAGTCGGTAAAACCATCAAGTAAGAACTTGTCGAGGTAAAAAGAGTCGGGTTGAAAAGTCCGACCAAATTTAGTATTTAAAAATATTGTCTAAATATTTTGGTAGACTTGTCTAGTTGGAGTTAGACAAGTTTTACCCGACTAGAAAAGAAGAAGACGAAGCCGATGTGAAAATTTTTGTGACTGAGCGGTAACTCAAGTTTAACTGACTCAGTTCTGTTAACAGGAAGTATTACATGCATACCTAAGCATGTAAGTGTTGAATATTCTTCATAATATACCTCGTTTCCCCCTCTCGATTTAATGTCATTGATATATATGTGTTTGGTTGGAATTCTATAACTTAGTGAAATATAATTATTTATACATGTAATTTAATTTTTTTAACTTATATAAATGAAGAATGAGAAAGTTTTATTGATTGTCTCTATGTGTAGGATTGGTTCATGAAGCTTAGGAGTTGGATCAAGATCAAAGGAACTAGTGTGATAATGCTAATTAAAACCTTCACCAATCAGGTACTTTACTATTACTCATATATTTATTTATGGTGAATCCATGTTAAATATTAGGGAAATTTAGGGTTAGGAACTTATCTCTTCTTTTGGTGATCCTCACCCATTCACTATGGAAAGCACCTAGCTCTCTAGCTTCATGGCACTTTCTTATACAACAAAATTGGTGACTCCATTAAGGAAAGTTCTTTGAAATTTTCTTAGATTGGTTGGTTCCACTCTTTTTTCCACTTTAAAAATCTTTGAGATCAATTGTTATAGAATTAGGATCAACTAGTGAAAATTTAGAAGAAATTTATAATTTTTTACCTTGCTTGTGAGTAATGTTTCTCTCATTTTTGAGTATGAAAACTTTGAAAGTCCTAAATTTTCTAGTGCTAATTGAGTAATTGCCAAACATTAAAATCATAGTTGTTAAGTTGGCTCCTTGCATGTGTGCATTTTTCATATAAATAATCAAATTCCATGTTATTTCACACAAAGAAAATATTGCATGACATCCTTCTTGTTAGTTAGTTTCTTTATCACATTGCCTAATTTTTTTTGAATGTGCAAGTTAGATTTAGTTTTTATATCTACCTTTCCCTTTTCTAAAAGAAAAAACTTTTTTTTTCATTTTTTTCATTTTCTTTATAAGCCAATATTTCTCATTAGATTGCATAGTAGCTTTTCATAGTTGCATTTTTGTTCGAAGGAACATGTTCTCTCTTTCTCCTTAGCTAAAAGCTTTCACCAAATATAAATGAAAAAAAATGAATCTTGAATCTTTCATTATCTTTTTATTTACCAAGTTTTTGAGACAAAACATCACAAAAAGTTTCACATCATACCTTCGAGTAAGCAATGATTAAAGATAAAATCAAATAGACCTTATTTTATAGAGAACACATTTTTATTTTGGACGATAAGGCCTTGGTGTAAGGTTGGAGACTAAATTATCCAATTCCACAAAACAAAAGCAAGAATTGATTAAAGAGAGTAAAACCCATTAGTAGAAGAGAACGCTTACTGAGAAAACACATTTAACACGTGTGTCAAACACTAGAATCAAACTAGTGAAGTGTAGTTGATATCTTGTATTCACTTGTTTAGTGGGATTATTGCATATATGTGGGTTTTAGATTAAAGTGGTTATTGCTTAGGGTTACACCACTTTTATCTAGAGCTTCAGGTCAAGGACTTATATCCTACACTCACTTCCCATACACATAATCACGACTCACAACTATCCCCCATAATCCTCGATTATGAAGTGGTAACCTTAGTATCTCTTCCTAGGACATTACCCTGGTGAATACTAGTGGGAAGTGCTTGTGGTACCTGAGAAAAATGTTGAACATATGCTTCATATCCTTTGGAGAGTATCCATCCTAGCTTGTATACTTGCACCTCTAGTGATTGTTGCATGAGGGTTATCATAATTGTCTTGTTCACACCTTTGTTGATTCGTTGTTAGGACTTAACATCCCTAGGACTCATCTTTAGAAGGCCCTTTTTTTAGTTTTTTACTAATCAGATTAAGACCTTAACCATCTTATCTAATTTTCAGAAGAGTGGTATTACTTGTTTTTTCCCACATTTTTTTAAAGTCGAGTGCTTTATGGTCACGTGTGTTTAGTTGGCCCTAGGCGACTACTTGAGTTCTTATCACTTATTGTATAACCTAGTAGTTACAATTCCTAACCAATTTTTGTGTCATTCTAGGAGGGAGAAAGGAGGCTCTCTTGAGTTTTTGGGTTCCACCCCTATATGGATGATTGAACTCTTTGGAACCTGTTAACTACAACTCATAAATAAACATACAAATGACTCTTGAGAACACAATATTTGAATAAGATATTGATTATTTGGGATCTAAGTCAGTCTCATCACATGATTTTGATGCACCCAAAATAGAAACCATTGAGAATAATACTTCAATCAATATCAACCATCCATTAATAGATTCTTATGGTCCCGTTTTGATTCCAATAGGTGAAACACTAATCCTGAACTCATTTTCCTTATTACACCCTTGGAATCACTTAATGTCATGACCAAGTGGAATACCCAATGTGATGGAAGCTAATCACATTATTCCTTCAATGATTATTGGGTCTCATTGCAATCCTTTCATACCATCAAGTAGTGGCGTCCCTTCATATCCAAGTCGACGACAAATTAGGTACCCAAGCTTATGAAATTCCCATGTCAACACATACATTTCAACTCAAGGAATCCCCTCTATTATGACTACTCCCCAACAACTTCAGTGCTAATCACAAGCTTTCCTAGTTCAAACTCTAGGATACCTATAGGTGGCATAAAAAATAAAATAATGGTTTCCCCTATTGATGGAGTGCATCATCACATAATATCATCCAACCTAATAATCGTTACATTTTGGGAAGTACCAATCATCCTTGGAGCAACAATCCAAGGGTCTACGCTCCACCTTGGAGCAATAATCCAACTTAGGGTGGATATTTTCCAGGAAGAAACAACCTTCCTTAGGGAAACAATGCTTTTGGGCATAGTAAGTTTCAAGGGTACACCCAAGACCCTTCAAGGGGAAATCAATTTACTACTTAAGGAATCCACATCCCTAGACCCAACTAATTTCTGGAACATAATATTCCTTCTTAGGGTGGTAACACCTCTATAACTAATCTATTTCTGGGACACACTTTGGGCCCTATGGGGTTTCTAATCCTATTTGGGGTTGCAATTCCTCTAGATAAAACCTATTTCAAGGGGAAAACCAAGGCCCTCAATGCTACCAATCTCCACCTATCATCAATATGAATCATTATGCTCAAAATTGTTTGCCATTTTTTTCTACTTTGAACTCAATGGACTTGTCTAGGGTAACCAATGAACCCATCCAACATCATCCAGAATGGCCCTCCATCTAAAATAAATTTTCTTTCGACATTTGTTATGGAGAGAAACTTCCTATGGCTTGGGGGGTACCACAATAGACTGCATGACACCAAAAATCAACCCATTCCAATATGTAAGAGAAATAAAGACGTCTAACACTAAAGGATATGAAGCATACCTTATTCCAGATGGTTGATGTAGATCCCCATTGAGCATTTCCAACACGCTTGTATTCACAATTTTCTCTCAAAAACATCAAACAAGACAAGAATGCTATATATCAAGGTGTTAGACCTACTCTAGAATATATAAACAATCATGTATAAGCAAATAAATACATCCATGGATACAATATTCATATTTATGCACATGTATTGGATAGGGAATGGATATTTCTATTAATAAAACATAGATACAATAGTGACAACCTCTGTCAGCACTTCTTCGAACTTGAGAAACCGAGTCCTCCACCTGGGCCTCCACCACTTCAATCCTCCATCATAATGGAAAGATTACAAAGCAAAGGCAAGCTTTGGAAGAGCATTACTGTGTGCTCCAAAGGGACAAAGGGATGCAGACTCAAGAAAAAACAAGTGAGGCAATAATGAACTATAGTTTCCTTTCTGTCCAATTTCTCCTCCTTCAATGTATCCAAGAGGCCCAATATATAGCACTCCAAATATGAAATGGAGGGTCGAGTCTAAGCATTATCGAGGAATATGGAAGGAAAAGAGTCAAGTTATTCAAGACTCTATGGGGAAAACTCCAAAAACTTTGGCTTTATGCACATTTCCCGATGTACATGGGTTTTGGCTCAAAAGTTGTGTGTACACACGGATATGGATTTAAAATTCATGTATACACATAAATAGGTGTTTTTGGGGGACTTTATTGGGACATCAAAGTATAATATGAGCAAAGGGGGTCCAAGGAGTCTATAGAGGGACATGGAAGGACATAAAGATTGATCTACCAAGTGTGGTAAAATCAGCTATAACAAATACCCCCTAATGTGTGAGGTCAGATGGGTAACATGATGGCCGAAATACATTATATCCATCCCAAAAGTGGAGCAATGAAGACCTAGGTGGAAGAACCAACCACTCATTAGTACAATACAATGATAGATATTTGCATATGATTGCAAATATACATATAGAAGTTCCAGATACATAAGAGTACGATGGCCATGAATAGGCATGATATACAAATGTCACGTGTTTCCATTGCCATGTACAATATACAATGGATCAAGATATCCATAATGGATGAAGATATCTGATAATACACTGGAATATGGTCATGAGAGCTGACATATCATGAATACTGGAATGATCGAGGTAGCATATGTGGAGTTCTACCAATCTCGGAGGTCTTCTATGCAAACCGCTATGAGTACATGTCCTATCATGTGAATAAAGGTGTCGAGGTCGAACATGATAGTCCACCATATGATTACCTATCATTGATGTATACCATTAACAGAAGCGAGATATCCTACTGATAATGATAAAGGGAATCAAGGTACAGAGTCCAATATAAAAAGTGTGAATAGATGTGTTAAGGTCGAACACTTGAAAGAATCCATCGATTAGGGGACATTGATGTATTCCTAAAACTGTCGATGGTGAGAGAACCTACCACTGATGACTATAAGTCTGAAGGAACTCGAATGGAATCTAGACCCCTATTCCAGAATAAATAATATGAAGTTAGCGAAATGGAATCCGTTGGAGGGAGAGCATTAGGGAATCCCCCATCAACTAGCAGGAGGTACTCAACAATGCTGGATATTGTGTAAGAACTCAAACAAACAATATGTGCACGAACCAATAACTATACCAAGAATGGACGATATGCAAAGTCAAGATAATTGAGGAATGGCCGGCTCAAGATAAAATTCCTTCGAACAAGAGCATAAGGAGAATGGTGACTGAAGGTAGGAAGCATAGACTCGATATGCAAATTGGGACATCTCTGCGACATAAGAGGCATCGATAGAGGCTCCATAGGGACTAGAAGCATAACCAGTTGGTGGAGAAAAAAATTAAAGTAACGAGTACAACTCCTATTGTCATTCTAACAACCCAACCAACGGATGTGATATACAATTCTCTATTTGAAGGTGACACGACTCGGCAATTGCCAAATATAATATCATTTCCCATTCGGATTTTTATGTTCTTCGATGTTTTTGGACTTTTTCATATTTGAAAAGCTTGAAAAAGAATAAAAGTGCTTAAAAATAGTATACAACTAGGAGAAGACGAGTGTCGTGGGAAATAAAACTAGTTCCAAGTAGTGGAACATACCTATGCTCAATGCAACGAAACATGCGTAGGATAAGGACACTTTGGGGAAGGTATCCTCCAAGTAAGGGGTGATTAAGCTACAAAGGATATAAAAAAGGCTCTGCTTGGATAGGATTGAGACAAGATCAGGCCACATGGCTTATAACTCTGAAGCGGGGAGCTGACATAAAGCTCAATAAGGAAAGAAAAACACATGATAATGCAATTACAACTTGATATACATGGGAGGCCTTGCAAGAGATCCCCAACATAAAGTTCAAGAGGAGTATGAAGCTCTTGCTCAAGGACATGGCGGGACTATAAGGGACTCCCAAACCTAAAGGAGAAATATTAGCATGGGAACCAAATGCAAATGGGATCTAACTAGGACACCTATGTATAGGAAAGCTCTATCACTTACATACTGTCACTTCTAAGCAGTCGTATGAAGGTTTTGTGACATCATGAAGTGGGTTCGTACCTACGATCAAGGTGAAATGGTCATAAGGAAATGCATAATGCAAGTATATGTGAAGTCCTAACCTATATGCCAGTTCAACATTATACATGTGATAGATAGGAACGGGTCAAAGTCTCGGTCAGAATACTCTCAAATCAGGTCCCTACACCACAATGTTAGACCAAAGAGTAAAAAATGGTCAATAATGGTCCAAACTATAGAAAAGTGGGTAAAACTTTCAATTTTTTTCTATAAAATAATAAAAAAATTCATTTTTACCATACCATTTGGAATTTTACCCCACATAGTGTTTTTGAGCCATAAACTTGAGAAGCTGATTCTGGGAGTTATAATCCATGAAATCACAAAGCGTCTGGATTAGGTAAATCTTCATGCCATTTCCTTTCATTTACATGCTTTTATTTTATTTTTTAGTGGTCAAATTTTATTCTTATGGCACCCAAAAAATGGCATTATTGGCCCACGTAGAAAATCAGCTAATTTTCGCGTATAGAGCTCGACATACGCAGAAAATCCTTCGATTTCGACACATGTACGTAGTTGTTTGCAGAATAGTCGTGTATAAGGCCGTTTTTATCAATTTTTAAGGCAAAGATTGATGAAAACTCTCAATTTTTGTGCAGGATGGTTCTTGAGTGACGTGAACGTGAACATGAAGGCGTTCATAGGGCTTTGCAATGTGATTTAATGGCCCAACAAGCTTTGAGGGCTTGTGGTTTGTATAAATTCTGGCATCTTGGTAGCTTGAGAGCCAAGGCAAGACTACTCCAAATGCTGCTAGACTACTGGGAGCCAGATATGGAAACCTTTCAGATTGATGAGATGTCACTTAGTCTTGAGGTTGAGGATATATAATTCATTACTGGACTATCCTGCAGAGGGGAGGTAGTCAATCTATGAGATCTTGAGATAGGAGGTGGGCCTCATAATTGAGTAATACATTGCAATTTACTACCTCCCAGACACGGAAAAGGTTGGAAGTCAGATCCCATTAAACTTGATCGAAAACCTAGGCCTCAAGGCCATACTACTACCACTTGGAAGGATTATGTTATTAGCATCCCTTGATCAGGATTCCAGGACATTGATGCTATATGTGGTGGAATGCATGAGGCCCACCATTTATGATTGGAGTACCTCATTGCTGGGAAACATGAAACAAAAGTTAACAAAATGCAAGATGGGAAGAGTGAGAACCTTTGGCGTCAAAACCATCTTGAGTACCTTTTTTTAGCGCGTACCAAGGCTAAGCGCAAGAGTGGAGATCACTCCTCATGGTGCTCAGGATCCACCTCAACTACGCTGGAAAATTTGATGCAGAGACTAGGAGGGGGTCGAGTGGCAAACCCCTACCTAGCAAAATTTTTCCTCTGGTGGTGCAGGAAGATCATAGCCATAGACGACTACCCCTATGAGGGGATAGACTTCCATGGAGACCTTGACATGCCTATTCCACTAGGATCTACATACAGAGATATAGGTAATAATCCTGAATCTATCTTGTTTTTGAATTATTAAATTGTTTTGTGTTTTTTGATATAGTGAAATAAAAAAAAAAACATGTTTTTGTGTGATGAAATACATTGACTGGTCATGTATACGCAGATGTTGGACCTATATGGTCAGATGCTTCCCTCGACATCGTCAAAGGGGGAGAGGTGATGACATCATAGGTGTGGATGCGGAGCGCACGCTCCAAAACATCCATACAAAATTTGTTCAGCTGAAACACAGAGTACCCATGGCACAAGTCGAGGACTTCCCTGAGGCTATGCAGTGATAGGTGGTGGGTGTACCACACCCATGGGTTCAATTATTTTGACGGATAGCTAGAGCGGTCATGTGTTATCATGATCAACACCCTACTCCATAGGCTTAGATTCCTAGATGTACTTTTTGTTGTATTGACCGTGTAGTATATTTTGGTGGCTCGGAAGCCCCATTTTTGTATCATGACATTATGTATTATGACACCAATTTTTGGACTATAATTTAATGAAAAAGTCTTATGATGATCAGTTATTTATATTTACATGTGTAAATGTGATGTGAATGCTTCATTGTTTGTTTATCAAATGCCAATCTAATACGTTTTTTGCATATGAATCAACAACTTGATTATAGTTTCTTAGAATTTGAATGTTTGTAATGTTCTCAAATTTTCGTTCTAACAACCTTACTCTTAAGAATATTTGTAATAAAGTCTAATCTCTAATACGATACATGCCATTTAACTGTAAGACCACTAATTGTGAGTCAAGATGTACCTCAAGAGACTGAATACCATGAGAGATGGCATCACGTAATAGCTCAATCACAACACTATATTAAGAAATATTGTTTGATGAAGGCCATAGACATACACCTCCTGAAGACAAAACTTGACCCATAGGAGTATAAATCACCCAAGTAGCCAAAGCTGAGTTTTTAGTGTGGCGGCTGGCACCGCCAGCGTATCCTACATATGTCGAAGACTCTATTGACATATGCCATAACAAATATAAGTAAGTCAACCAACTCAATCACCAAAAGAAGACCAAATATAAACTATGCAACTATACAATAATATACAAAGTATCATCCTCGACTGAGAATTACACATAGTATCTTTTGAGATAGAGCCCGTTTCTAGGCTCCACCAAGGTTTTCCCCTCATAATCCACTAGCATGTAAGAATGTTTCTCTAATACTCGCTTGACCACATAAGGCCCATGCCACATGGGTTTAAAATTTCCTGCCCCTAACGGTTCACTAGCTTAGTCATACAAGAGGACCAAGTCACCTTCACTAAACTTCCGGGGATAGACAGACCTATTGTATGGGGATTTAACGTGACGCTTATTTACCTCAAGATCCATTAAGGAATCTCGACGCTACTCATTAAGTTTCTCTAAGAGAACCAGATGCTCTTCTAATGTAGAAGTCTCTGGTATAAGTTCCATGGCTAATTTCAAAGAAGGTATTTCACATTCAATAGGTAAAATCGAATCCACCCCATGCACCAACTGCTATGGGGAAAACCCAGTGCCAGTATTAACTGTAGTTCAATAGGCCCACAAATAAGGATATAACATGATATTCCAATTGGTCTTTCTTTGCGAGATGATTCTTTGAATAATGGACTTAAGGGACTTATTCACTGCTTCAACTTGTCCATTCTCTTGAGGATAGTATGAAGATGAATGCTCTTGCTTATACCCTTAATTCAAAGATAACTCATCCATCATCTTATTTTGAAAGTTCCTTCCATGGCTAGTGACAATCTCTCTCGGGATACCGTATCGGGTGATAATCTGATTGCATACGAAATGTGTGTCTGTCTCATCATCGGCTTTGATAGTGGGCATAACCTATTCCCATTTCACGAAATAATAAAAAACCACTATGATATGATGATGCCCCCCTACCGAAGCTGGGTTGTAATCCATAAAATCAACCCCGCACTTGGTGGAGGGACCAACGGTGATAATCGGATGTAACAGGGAAGGATGTGAGCGCATGTTCCATGCAAACACCTCGCAAGGGTGGCACCGCTTGACCTCATTAATACAATCTTTAAACATCGACCCCCAAAAATAACCTGCTCTCAAAATATTTTGAGCTATAGAAATCCTAGATAAATGACCACCAAATTCCCCTTCATGGAAATAATTCAGCATGGAATCAACCTCCTCATGGGTTAAACATTGACATAAAATGGAATCAACCCTGGGATGATGCAAAGTGTCACCGATAATAAGGTAATTCTTACTAAATGATATAACCGTCGGCATTCATCTCGTGAGAGGCAAGAAGGAACCTTCAAAGTTTACAAATATACGATAATATCCCCACACCATAGGTCCATATTCAAAATGAGAAAAATGTTCTCATCAACGAAAGAGTCCTCATGAACCTCCCCTTCATCCAAACTAGGAAAATAAGATATGAGCTATGCAAAAATTAACGACTTCTTCAACTTTGCTGAAATAAACTCGAGATCAAATTCTTGCAAAATCACAATCCATTTATTGTATTTTCCCCTATCATTTGTATGGTGAGGATGAATTTAAATGGATTAATGTGAGCCACAACCAAATTTTGGGGAATAAGTATGTAATGCCTCAAACGTTGGACCGCATGAACGGTATCTAGGGATAGCTTCTCAAAATGAGTATAACAAAGCTCTGCATCAATGAGGTTTCAACTAAGATAATAAATGAAATGCCCTTGGAGCTCCTCATCCTCTTGAACCAAGACCATACGAATTGTCTCTTGAGACATGACCACATATATATAAAAAATCATGGCTATAGTTGTGTGGACTAAGCACGGGGGTCGATGCCAAGGATTTCTTTAAAGCGTCGAAAGACTCCTGGGCTCGCTCATCCCAGATAAATGGTGTGTCTTTCTTCAATAAGCACATGAAACCCTTAGTCAAATTGGAAAAATTGACCATAAATATTCGTAGGACGTTCACCATCCCTTGCAAACTTTGAATATGTCTACGCGGGGGAGGCAATTGAAGTATTGCCTCAACCTCTAAAGGGTCAAGCCTAATGCGCTCCTTGGAAACAATGAACCCTAGTAAGTGACCTGATCTCACGCAAAATATGCACTTATGAGGCTTTAACTGAATTCTATATCAATGACATCTTTCGAAAACCAAGCATATATGGTCAGGATGATCCACCCTAAAAAGAGAGTGAGTAGCTAAATCATCGAGATACACTTCAATCAATCGCTTAAGTTCGTGAAAAGAGAAGGTCATAGCCTGTTGAAAAGTAGCTTCAACATTTTTAAGGCTGAAGTAATTTTTTGATATGAAAACATATCTCAAGGACAAATGAAAGAAGTTTTATGTTGATCCTTGTGTTTAAACTAGATCTGATTATATCCTGAAAAGCCATCCATAAACAAGAACACCTCACTACCTGCACACTCATCCAAAATATGATCAATAAATGGCATGGGAAAGTTATCTTTAGGAAAAGCTTGGTTAAGGTCTCTGAAACCAGTGCATGCATGGATAGTTTCTTGTTTCTTGTCAACCAGAATGGGATTTTACACCCATTCAGTCAAAGGAATGGGATAGATTAATCCAACCTTAAGAAACTTTTGTATCTCGTCCTTAATAGAGGGTGCTTTCCTAGGATTCATCGCACTCAAACGTTGTCAAATAGGTTTAGCATTTGGATAGGTTTTAATCTCATGTTCAATAATGAGAGGGTCAAATCCTGACATTTCCTCATATGATCAAGCGAAAACATCTCAAATTATTTAAAGAGCTTGGTGTACGCTTCAACCTCATCGGGGGGGAAATCCACCCCATTGTACACATTCTCAATCTTTCCAAGAGTTCGATAAATGTTGATAGGTATGGTAGGTGATAAATTGTCCATGTTCCCTTCGACAAACTTACTAGGAGCACCTAATGGGACCACGGGCCTACCAAATTTCTCACTAAGGATCGCCCTATAGTCATCACATTCCATACATTCAAGATCAGGAAGAAAGTAAGATCTATGATGTAACTCTCCCCAAGGTTGTTCTAAACCAGAAATAGCTTTGAGAATAGCTTCATTTGTTGGAAAAATGTCATCGAAGAAGTCATGTGAGTGAGATGAATAAAATTCCCAAGCAGGAGTTGCATAAAGGTCCTCCTCCTCTGTCTGCAAAGAGGAAGGACTAGGATCTACAATAGGACCAATATTAGCTTGATAATCCACCAATGTTGTAGATAACAACATGTCTGTCTTAGCCGGTCTAGGGTCCCCATTTGAAGTTCTCAGAGAAGGGAGAGTCCAAGGATCCTCTAAATGCGAAGTACGAAATGGAACCAAACTCAACGATGATGAAGATATACCAAGACTAGAACCTATGGTAGGAATTGGTGTGGGACAATTCAAAGGTCCCATCAATGACAGATACATTCCCACCCCAACACTCTCAGTTTCCAACTAATGGTTATCAATGACCTAGATAGTGGCTCCTATGGATGCTTTCGTACCAGAATTATCAAAATATTTCTGATCGACTGTAACAATCCTCCCTTCAAAAGGGAAACAAATCACTCCGAAGAGAGATGACATGACCACTTTCATATTATAAATCAAGTTATGACCTAGTAAGAGATTATAGTCGATGGGTGCACCAACCACATCAACCTCGATCGTCATGATCTTCCCTACCAATTGGACCTCAAGAGAAGGAAGTATACCATGTGGTCAAAATGATCTCCCATTAGAAGCAGTCAACATGGTTCTAGATTTTAACAACGTAGGAGAACCTAATCCCTTCCAACATGATTAAGACATCACTAAGGCTGAATCACCTTCATCAATCATTCTGCACTTGATGGTGTTGTTCGTACACTCTACGTGCACTAAAGGAGACACATAGTAAGGAAACCGAGGATGGAATTCATAATTTTCTAATTTAATCACTAAAGAAGGGTTTGAATCAACTACCCCAAGAGTAGAAAACAAGGCTTTCCTATGCGAAGGGAAATTCTAAAGAACTTCTAAAGTGGACATTGCACAAGGAGTCTAGCCCAAATCCTCGACAATAGAATAGCTCTGGGTGGATTGGGCATTAGGATTGTTCCCCGAACGCTTTAAGACTCCCTTAGGAATGTGAGGTGGAGATTCGGGCTTGTCTCTAGGTTTATCAATACGCAAAGGGCTCTCGGTTGGAGTGGGTTCTTTTCCTAGGCTAGGTTGCGAAGAACCATAACCCTCAGCTCACGTCACAACATTCTCATCGGACATCATGTTGATGCAACCATGGCCACTTACAGTTTTCGACAGGTTTTTACTCCCACTAGAAGCACTTCCAGATTCCATGGTCCTTGAATTCATATTTTTATTTTGCGGTAAAGGATTTGTTAACACAGCTGGTCTCTGTGCGGTGAGCTTCTATGCATCTTCCATACAAGGTCACAAGTGAGTGAGGTGATTTTCCCCACAAATATTGCAAGGGAACTTAAGCTTAGTTTTAGAATTCTTGTTCCCCCAACATTATTATCGTTATTTTCATCATGAGCATTTTCATTCCTATTCCCATCCTTACTATTGTTTCTTCCTTTCTTCTTATTCCTTCCAGGATGTTGGTTTCCCTTGTGGTTTGACGATTGCACATAATGTACATCCACCATTTTAGTGGGATGAGACGAAGCCGTAGCTTGTCGCGACATAGGCTGGTTAATAGACAAACTTTTCATTTGATTTGTAACCGAGTCTGCTGGTTTAGCACATGCAAAGCCAACAATGCCATCAACATGTGTCCCAAGTTTGAACTTAGGATCAAAATTGGATCGTGGTGTGTTTAGAATAATATCATATAAGATCCTAGACTGAGCGTAAATCAAGTCTAGTTGCTGAGATCGGAAGATAGAATGTTCCTCATTCATCACTTCGGATGTGGAAACATCCTTCGCTATATATGAAAATAACAATTTGAGTAACCACTACAAAAGAAACTTTGGTGGAATGCGAGCCTTAATCAACTGATTTCATCTATGCAACTCTTGAATACGATCAAATATATGGGTGGCTTTATCTTTCTGGAATGTTGACAACATCTCAGTACCAGCATCGTAATGCACAAATAGCTGAAAGTGATTGAGAAAGGTCATGGCTAAGTCATTGAAGGTCCGATATGTGCCCCCAGGAAACTCTATATACCACTTCCACGCAGGACCCGTGAGGGTGCGTTGAAATAGTCATAAACAAATAGAATCACGATTCAATGAATTCGAAGAGAACCATAGGTGGAAATTCATAACGTTCTCATAAGGGACCTCACTAATCTTACCTTTAAATTTTGGAATACATGAAGGAAGCTTGGAAGGAACTATCGGCCATGTCAGATCATGCTTCACCAGATCATTAGTCAATCTCGATAAGCCAAGAAAATTTAAAGTCACTCGGAAAGGGAGCCTAGGCTATGGAATTTGGTTCCAGGCTCCCTGATAAGGTTGGTTCGTGTAGGTCTGATTGTTTTAAACACCATGGATTTTTCTAGTGGGATAATAGCCTCCTCCCATTTGAACCACAAAAGGGTGCATGGGAATATTGTAATTTGGAATACCTTGAGAATAGGGTGCTACGAAGCCATAGTTGTAGGATTGGTAAGCCGGTTGATTCCTGGACCCATAAGGTGGTACATAAGTTGATACATACCCTGCTGACACATAAGAATGAACATAGTCTTGTGACACTACAGTGTGAGAAGAAATGGGAACAACATGGCTAGTGGTAGTACTCCAATATGAAGTACCATGCGAGTTAGGGGGAGGATGTGTCATTAGAATCACATTTGAAGGAACGAGTGCCAAAGATGATGGAGCATGGGATGGGATATAACTTGTGTTCCCAATATTCACATGTCTAGGTTCACTTCCACGAACGGGGATACTAGTACTAGGCCTAGGTTGCGTGTGTGAGGATCCTCCCACAACAGGAGTGGAAGGTGCAATATGAATACTACCAAACCTATCCTCCTGGAAAGGAATGGCAGTGCCCCTAGGTGTAGCACCAAGGTCAACACCATATTTGAGATTGGATGATGGTCCGGTCTCGGGAAGGTCTAGAATGATAAAACTAAATGGGTCATTGCTAGAGGGTATCAAATGAGTCTCACCGCTTGAAATATGTGAAAAATACCGGCGGTCTTCATTTATATAGTATGGAAATTGTGATAGTACATTATGTGACACCCCAACCTCAAAGTGATCGGGTTCTTCCAGAGTCCCATATAAACTGTCAGGTATAATCTCCGCCATGGGGGGTGGAGAAGGGGTATTCTCTAGCATCTCAGATGTATGAATTATGGTGAGATCTGTGTGTGAATCAAAGTGAGTATCGATCCACCCGGATTGTCTGGTTCTCTCTCATAAAGGAGGAGGAGATGTAGAATGTGGAAGACCTATAAGTGACGAGAACGACAGAGTTCCTCTCCTGGATCCATAATGAGTCAACAAAAATAACAAGAATCAAACTAATTATGTCCCCTAAAAAAATCTAGCGTACACAGAGTGCACTCCTAAGAAAATCTACATCCAAAATACAAGAAAACCAAGGGGAGGATATGTGATCTCCCGAATGCAATAGGTATGTCTCGCCTAGGAGAGGCTTGAGATTCCCATACACTACAAGTAGAGGTGTGTAACCAATTATAGTGGCCTTCATATTCAACGCGTAAAGCGACTGTACTATCTAACCCCTACATGGCCAGGACACTCACAAAATAAAATCTGCAAGTACCCCCTGTGATACCTAGGTAAGGAAACTAAGGTCACCCAAATATATCCAATGCTCATATGGACAGTCGTAGGTGGGATCTACCATATGGGAAGGGTAGCAAAGCTTGAATCTTGAAAGCACCAAATGGTACGTCAAAAGCCCCCAGCTACGAATAAGATTCTGGAAATATCTCTGGCGCTCACAGAAAGTGGTCAGCGTCTATCCCAACCACAATCGTGTACGCTACCTCGTGCGTAAATCCTGTGTAAGAGGAGCCTCCCGAGAACACTAATTTTACCAAGGATTTCACTCTCTCACCTGGATAGACACCTACTTGTTTCATTTAGTAGTCTTGGAGAATTAACTCATAATGAACTATTCCAAGACTCTAAATCCTAATCTTGTTGATGTACCCTATCAAAGAAAAAATTGTAATTCATTTTGAATTAAGTGTTGATTTTAGTGGCTGTGATTACTCAAAGGGAAATGACCATGCAACTAATGATATTATGACTCAACAGTGAAAGTAAATGTGCACACCTAACAAACCATGCCAAGTGTAATTTTGTCTAAATGAGAAAACGTGGTATGACACTACGTGAGTTGCATGTTTTTCCCTCAAATGATAATGCAACCATTCCTATATGAAAGCCTAAGTATAATTTCAGTAAGCAAACCTAATGCAAGTACCATGCAAGTGTAAAATGCATAAGTATGTCAAAAAATAAAATATTTTTGTATTTTCGAAATAAATGAGATGTAAAAACAACAGAAGACTCTACAAATCTCAGACCCTGCAACAAATCATAGAAAGTAGCCAAGAAATGCACCAGGATAAAATAAATATAATGCACTAATCCCAAAACAAAAAATAAAAAAGATGACAAGAAAAACATCTAATTAAAAATAAAATGAAAAGGGGCTCTGGTCAGAAACAAAGGCCGTATATAGAAACCAACAACATCTAAGAAGACTCAACAACATTCAAAATTATCCCAATAGCTCTCAATCATCCAAATCAAACTCAAAACAGAGGCATACATGACTATTCACAGAAAACCTGCGTATATACGTGGAAATTCAGAAGAAACCTGCATCTATACGCAACTAGGAAACAAAAATTGTGTATAGGAAGAAAGAAGGGGGAAAATGAAAGCCAATATCAAAATTAATTCAACTAGACACTAAAGGGTAAACTTGCTTCTAGACACGACATAGAAACTCAGAGAACAAAGAGAAATTCAAGCACAATGTGCACCCAATCCCCAAAGACAAAACACAAAACCTCCCTATCGGAGTCACCAATTCTATTATGGAGAGAAACTTCCTATTTCTTGGGGTGTACCACAACATACTGAATGACACCAAAAATAAATCCATTCCAATATGCAAAAGAAATAAATACGTCTAACACTAAAGGATACGAAGCATACCTTATTTCAAACGGTTGATGTAGATCCATGTTGAGCCTTTTAGACACGCTTGTATTCACAATTCGCTCTCAACAACAACAAATAATACAAACATGCTATATGTAAAGGTGTTATACCTACTCTAACATATACAAACAATCATGTATAAGCAAATAAATACATCCATGGATACAATATTCATATTTATGCACATGTATTGGACAGGAAATGGATATTTCTATTAATAAAATAGAGACACAATAGTGACAACCTCTGTTGGCACATCTTCGAACCCAAGAAATCGAATCCTCCACCTGGGCCTCCACCACTTCAATCCTCCATCACAATGGAAAGATTACAAAGAAAATGAAATATTGGGAAGAGAAACACTATGTGCTCCAAAGGGACAAAGGGATGCAGAATCAAGCATCAACAAGTGAGGCAACAATGAACTATAGTTTACTTGCTCTCTGATTTCTCCTCCTTCATGTATTTAAGAGACTCAATATATAACACTCCAAATAGGAAATGGAGGGTTGAGTACGAGTGTTCTCAAGGCATATGGAAGCCCAAGAGTCAAGTTATTTAGGACTCTACGAGGAAAACTCCAATTTTTTTTGTCTTTATGCACATTTCCCGATGTACACGAGTTTTGGCTCAAAAGCCATGTGTACACGCAGATATGGCTTTAAAAGTTGCATATACACATAAGCAATTGTTTTTTGGGGACTTTTTTGGGACACCAAAGTATAATATGAGAAAAGGGGGTCCAAGGAGTTTACAGAGGGACATGGAAGGCCATAAATATGTGATCTACCAAGTGTGGTAAAATCATCTATAACAACATTCCCAAATTTGATTGATGACCAAGAGAAAACTCTTCTACCCATGTTATAACTTTAAACCTGTGGTGTTTGTCTAACTCATCAATGGATGATAGCATTCATTTACATATTTTCCAACACATGTTAATAGGAAATGTATCCAAATGGTACATTAAATTACTTCACAATAACTTTGTTGATGTTGCATCTCTAGCCCTGGTTTTTCTGACACGTCTCCAACTACATATATAATATGACATGAGAACTGGAATTTTGAATTTGCTTTACCATAAAACTTAAACTCACATTTCCAATTGTATTCATGAATGGTGATATTGCATAAGCTAATTAAAGAACAAATCCTTGAAGAATTTTTAACGTATTGTCTCATGAAGTCTTTACATTTGTCAAAAATCAATAAATATGTAGGTATGTTGGTTTCTATTACCAAGGAACAACTCAAATTATGTGCTAAGCAAATGGATTTACTTTATTAAAAAATTGACACACTAATGATCTCATTCTCCATGCAACCTTATCCACAACGAATTTGTAAAAACATCCAGAACTAGATGTTGATGGCATGCTTGGTTTTGTTTCCCATACCATAGTTGAACACTTAACAAGTCAAATTGTGAATAGTACTCTTCAATAACCTTTGGAAGCACAACATTCCCAAACTACCCTATCACCTACACAAAACTTCAATATCCTATCTTCCTAGACCATAAACAAAAAGGGAAATGACAACCTCATGGGAAGAAAACAAATAAAAATAATAATCCTAATCTAGAGAAAGGGGTTATGTTGAATCCTAATAGAAACACTAGGAAAAAAAGGAGAATAGAAAACTTAAGCTTCCATGTAATATTTTCCAAAGGGGCCATCTCACCCACCTATGTCCTCAAATGGAGGATATTCACCAATTAATGACTCAATAGGGATCTCAAAAACAACCTGTCGGATTAACTCAACCATTTCCTTTGCAACAACAAAAACATATGGTTGTTGTTATTCCACTAACTTTGCAAGGAGGAAACTAGTCAAATCCCCCACTAGGGGGGCATACCACGAATGCCAACATTTTCATGAGTGAAAGGCACATTCTGATATTGACTTGAGCTCTTATTTATGATGCTCCTACCTATGGATCTGCTGAATCTAATCAATATATTTCCTAGTCAAGTGGATTTTTTCACATAGAGAATCCATTTAATGACACAACACCTCACCCTCCCAAAGGATATTTACGAAGGTTTATGCATAATCATAATGAATAAGCTACTCAAAACCACAACAAAGTTGAAGATTTAGCTCAAGTTCCTTGTGTAATGTATAGACTTTGGAAGTTTTTCAGAGCTTTCTAATGCAAAAAAATGACATAGGTGGATACTGATGGCCACCCATCTGTTTTTTGAGTTACAATGGTTCTCCATCTTCTTGTCAAGTTTCAATGATTTTTTGGGTCCCAAAGTTCTAGGGTTGTTTTGCGGCCTTAAATGGTGTTTGTTTACCATTCGGGGGGCCAAAGATTTCCATGGAATTACCTGGAACTATCCAAAAGTTTCACTTATCAGTTATTTATTTCAAACGAGCCCTCATTCATCCCAAATGAAGATTTTATGCAAAAAATATCCTTGAGGAAGTTAGCTAGTCATATCGGGGCCCACAATTCATTTTGTCCCTTCACTAGTAGAAAAGTGAGATAAATGACTAAAAAAATACTGAAAATTGCATATAAATGACTAAATTTAGTCACGTGACTAATAGTGTTTCGAGTCACTTATAATTTGACTAAATACATGACTAATTGTTTTTAGTTATTTATTGGTTGTTTTGATTGATTAGTTTGGTCGTATATTTAGTCATTGTTTTAATCATTGATTGCTGTTAACTGGTCATTTATTTAGTGATTGATTGTTGTTAACTAGTCATTTATTTAGTCATTGATTATTTCTAATTGGTCATGTATTTAGTCTTTGATTGTTTAAAACTAGTTATTTAATTATTCATCCGTTGTGATTAACTGGTCATTTAGTTAGTCTTTAGGTGTAGTTAACTGGTCATTTATTTAGTCATTGATTGTTGTTAACTTGTCATTTATTTGGTCATTGATTGTTGTTAATTGTTCATTTAATTATTCATTGATTTATATAGATAGTGCACAGAGGAATCGATCTACCAACCTCCTTCCTGTAAGGCAGGTGATCTTCCATTAAGCTAGCACCCTTAAATAAAAGAATCAAAGTTCACACTAAATGAAAACTGGCACTGCCAGATAAGAATTTCCTTTTGGTTTATCATAGTATCATAGTAAGTATGATTAAGCTTGTTGATATAAAAGTTTCTGTCAGTTTCTGGTCTCTAAAATGATATCGTTTCATAATGTCTGGATCTATATCTTGGGTATGTAGAATTTATTTTAAGGACTTTGAAGGCCAAGACCTTGTCTGGTTCACATTGTGTCTCCATTTTTGACAAATTATATATCCAGGATTTAGAATAAGACCCCAAACAAATTTAAAGAGTGCCTAAGATTAACACTATTGTGATGCATTCCTCTGTAAATTCTCAGTAATATAAAAAAATGTAAAAAAAAAATCTAATTACTTTCCTTGTCTTCATAAGAGGAAAAACTATAAATCAATAATGGTATATTGCATCATGAATCGTTTACGCATGGAATTATAAGTAATGACATGCATCTTATTTTTTCCATTCTTCGTGAACATGTATACTGATTTTTTTTGCTAGAGGGGTTAATGAACATAAACTGAGAGAAAGCTAAACATGTAGAAAATACCGTACCCTAAAAACTAATTAATCTTACAGAACTCAAATTGCATATTTGGAATTACCCATAACGTGGATTATTTCCAATGACTCCCTTTCCCATTTCATGCATATTTTCCTTCCCAACTAATATCATACCACAATTGTGTAATCTTGACATGCTAACTTCATCTTCCTTGACTTCTCGTCTCATGAAACCGAGTTGTGCCACCTAAAACTAGGAAAAGACATAAAATACCATATTATGTGCATTTCAAATGCCAATACCCTTGATACCCTCTAAACAAAAAAAAATACCAGAGTTTTACCTTTAGTAGGATAGGGATACCGGTCTACATCATCCTTAATTGGAATAAAAATGTCATCCGATATGGAGAGGGTCTTTCTTGCAAATTCGACATCCCAAGATACAACATACAAATATTTATCAACTCATGAAAAAAACTATTGAGATAATAATCCCTCTCATACCTTCTTGAAAGCATGTTGTAGAATTTGTAGCTTTCTTCCCGAGTTCATTGACATTAAAATAGATGAAAAACACCATTGCCTGGTTATTGTTGAGTGATTTCCCACATATTAGATGATGTATTCATCAACTTGTCATTTATATAGAACCTATAATATTAATAAAATATTCTAAGTAGACATGAATGAATATGTGCATTGGATTACATCAGAAGGTGTGATCCAACCACATCGATATGCATGAGCATAATCATGAATTGTCCAATACAAAAATGAACTTCAAGAGTTTCTCCCCCAATGATGGGACGGATTTTAGAGATGTAGGAATTCTAATGTAGAAACAACATGCAATATAGGTAGAGTTTAGTCATCCACATAGTTTACTACATTCTCTAAGTCTATAAAATAGTGGAAGACAAGACAAATTAAAAATAATATCCTCAAAGCCTACTTATTGAGGCAACCTATATGCCCAACATTAAGAATTACATAAATCTATGTGATACCTTAGTTTGGAATAGTTTCTATTTTTTAGTAGTAGATATGATGTACATAATCATGTGCATCGTGACAGGGTCACGTTTCATGCTAAAATCATTATTATTACCAGAAATGTACCTTGAGGTGGGAGTTTTGTAATAAACATAGATGCCTCAGGAATTGTTGTATGTTGCAATATCTATCATAAAAAATGCTAGTATTATTTAGAGTTCCTCACAAATCACATAATATTTTTAGCAATAATCATCCATTCAGTAAGTCATGCATACACGAGAAAACTCTATCAAAATGACTAAATATATTACATGTGATAAATATACTAAATGATTGAATTTGTTTTTCCCTTTTTTTTTCGATCTATTTTTCTTTTTTACTTTTTGTCATTTGAATGTTTTGTTTATCTTTCTTGTGTTATTTTATCCATTTAATGCATGCAATCTATGCTAGTCCATTTTACCCAAAAGGAAAAAAATTAGTGAATAGGTTACATAATGCACAAAGAGGCAAACAATTATCTAGAGAAAGCTTTAGTCATAGAGAGAAAGAGACCAGATTCATCAAGAAAAACATCTCACCTGTAGCACCACCAGAGTCCCTTACATAGAAGGAAGAGATAGAGTGTCAAGATTACAACAACCACTTTAATGCCACCAATTAGACCTCCAATTTTTTACTTGGAGTAACTTGGAAATTTTAAATGGTTACATTTTGGGGCAAGGGTACAAAAGTAGGTTTCTAAATAGATTCACAAAACATAAGCATGACATTGAATAGTGAAATATAGGAGAAACCCAAACTTGAAGAGAGAGTAGAGGCACATGGATGTTGTAAACCTGAACAACAATTAATATTATTGCTACTAAAATTGCAGGCATGACATTACAATCATGTTAACTCTTACAATAGAGATGTGAAATGAAAATACTGAGATACTATTTTTCTTTAGCCCAATTCAAATTGAATTTCATTGCAGACATGACTCTACAATCATGTTAAATGCTACAATATCAATGTGAAATGAAAACATAAGATACTTTGCTATCTTTAATCCCATTTATAGTGAATTTCCTCTGAATGTATTCTATCCAAGAGCTACGTTTTTTCATACAATTGAATCTAGCCATTAATTACACCAAAAATTAGTAAATTTTACCATCATATTTCAAAAACACTATAATATTTAAATGGTCTAATGGAGCATGTGTAAGACAATGATAAAGCACCTAAAATGAGTGTTATAGTTTACTTATTCTAACACTCCACTGAATACACGATACAAAATTTTATTCCCTTGTGCCCCAAGAATTTATAACTCAAGAATGATTCAAAATTTGAAGGATATCTTTTTTCTTTCTTCAATAATGCAACACTGCTCCAGTTTTGATAATTTCAATTAATATACATCAAATTGATATCCCGAGACAATTTCCTCTAATATTTATATCACTCTCTTTTAACTATAGAGGTAGAATACATATGGAGTATTATATTTGTAATGTGTATTATGCAAAAAGAAAAAACATTACTATATTTTAGCACCATAACATTTTAAACCTACAAGTAAACATTCTAATCAAAGAACTAACAATAAAGTAAATAAAAAGGTTTATAAACTGTGATAAGTGATCTTTATAGTCATAATTTTAGAGTAGGCTTCTTTGTCTTTACAATAACAAGATTAATAAACAAACACATTGAGAATTCCATAGCCAAAGTTTGAAATGATTTTTTCCAAACATAAATTCATTGTATTGAAAGAACGCTTGAAAAAATTTCAATTCCAAAAATTAATGAATAGTAAAGGGACATTAAATGATTGGAAACATCATGTATTAATCATAAAGTCTCTCCAAGATAAGAAGGAAAAAAAGGAATGGAGAGATGATCAAGCCTATAGCCTTCCGAGGTCCTTTTAGTTGAGTCTTAGGAAAAGAAAGGAAAGGAATAGAAACTTTCATTGTTCAGAAATGCACCATTATTGGGAAGGATTAAATACGAAGAATAAAGTTCATTGTGTCAAGTGCAGTATAGGTTTGTTACTCAAGTTTTCGATATGTTTTCAAGAGCGGTGGATATGGATGAGGAACATCAACCAAAGATATCCAATCATCGAGAAATCATTTCTAGTATACACTCTTTGGCTAGAGGTTAAAACTTCAAAATATAGTTCCCCAACCCCTCCATCTCTTGTTATGAGGTTTTTATTTAAATTATTGGTGTCCACTTTTGAGTTTCTTATGGGTGGATTTAAGGCACTGACAAAAATTGGATACATAGAAATCTACAGGAATTTGGTCTAAAAGCCTAAGTGGTTGATGGAAGTGGATGCAATGCTATTTTTCACATTGAGTATGTGAAACATTGTGGTCCCATTCTGCTTCTTATAGAAATATCATTTGAAGAAAAAAATAACAATGTGCTTGTTGGTTTTACGAATTCAATCCCATTCATTTGATCTATGGAAAGTGATATGCCCCTCTTCCTAGTTAGTTGTAGTGACACTATATTCTCTTTGCATACAAGAGTATTTCCATCCATGGATTTTCATTCTCAATTTTGTTCAAACATATTGGTTGTTCTAGCAGTAAAACTCAGAAGTTGGTGTGGTGTGTGTCCTTCCATGTTGTCTACTTGTAAAGGTAGAAGATCCCCAGTGTAGTTGCATTCAGAGTATTCTAGATTTTCACAAAATACATCCTTGTGACAAAAACATCAATTTTTTTTCTCTTTTCATGGTTAAAAAACAAGAATAAATACATTAGCGAGACTATCAATTCCATTTGTGATTTGCAGGAACTTCCACCCCATATTTTGGTTACCTATTACAATTTGCACACAAGCATTTCAAAATTGCAGTTACTCAATTTTGAGTCTAGATATATTTTGGTACATTTCACATGACATCATTTCCAAGTATAATCCAAGAAGTGCTAGACCCTATCATGACCCTATGCCCTAAATCCTATAAGTGTATCACCACCACTTTATATTAATAGGAAAAGTTTCTTTGATGCAATATCTTTAAGAATCAAAATTCACTAGAGGTTGGGGATCTATTTTATTATGGAAACACTTAAATCAAAATATTTGGTTCATACCATTGATGAAACACCATTGATTTGTGTCATCGGTTATATTTTATCCAATGATAAAAGTTCTTTATTCTTGTTTCATTTTGTTATTTTGAATTTGATTATAATTTGGTGTGGTTATCCGACATGAATGAATAGGCCTCCTAACCCCAGTTTAGGTTGTTTAAAAATGACAGATACAATAGGAAGCATGATATGATGATTGAGGAACCTATATTTCAATTAAGTTACCATTTACATTATAAAGTTGAATTTTTTTAATTATATGGATCCTAGAATACATGTTGCTTGTCATATGCTAAAAACAACTGAGTCCTATAATGCAACAATATTCCAAAAGGCTATAAGTTTGGACAAGAAGACCCAGGGATACCATCATCATAAAGGGAAATATGTAGTTTTTTTATATCTAAAATGAGCTTCATTGTATGTATTTTAGACAAAGTAATTGATTTTTTCCATTTCCCTTTCAAAATGCATCACTTCTTAAGCAAATCTGCAATGGTTTTATAAATTTTCAAGGAACTCTCTGATAACTTGGCAGAATGCTTGGAATTTGGAATCCAAGAATGATCTCCAAAATAGGAAAAAGACAACATTGGAAAATCCTCAAAGGTTAGGAAGCTAAGGAAATTGTTCCAGATAAAATGAACAATCCAATATATCAGAAATTGGTTTTATATAATTGGAAACTTTGGGAATAAAATTGCAAGGATATTGATCTAGAACCCATAGAAATTATAGGAGAACTTAAAATTATGGAAAAGATGAAAACACAACTTTTATAACTCTCAAAGTTGTTGAAAATTACAAGTCCTAGTTATTCCAATTTATTTATCTATAATGCTTCTTTAGCATGTCTAGGTAGGCTGAAAAATGACAATTCATAATTGTGTATTTCCAATATCTGGCCTTTTTTCATCTATATTCATGTTTAAAAAATTTGATGTGATTTATTAAAGAGTTTTCTCTCCTAAAATGTAAAGCACAATCTCAAATAGGATACATAAAGCATATTTTCATCTACAGAGGTAAATAATAAATTATGAAATGACTCCAACTATTGTGGTAACTGTTTCACTATGACAATTATTCTAGTTTCCTATCTCTACTACCTGAGTATAAAATATCAAGAGTATATCCATGGCTCTATTGAATGTGGTAGCATGGGAACAAAAACTATGGGTTTACTCTATTATTTTATAACTCTATAGATCATATTTTTCTTGGTGAGAAATAAATAGTCTCCATATTTTCAACCAACAAACTCTTTTAGTTGTATAACAAACAAAATATGTGGTCCCTTCTCAAATCCAAAAATTTATGATATGACTCAAATCACTGTGATACTACTTCACTGAGACAAGGAGTATTATAATATCCCATCTCTACTCCTTGATCAAAAAGCTTCAGGGATGCATCCATGTCTTTGTTGAATGTGGTTATCCTTTACCGCACAACAATTTTTAATGATTAAGATGTTATAGTAGAAGAATATTGCTTTCAATATGTAAATTAATTGAGAGAACAAGTGAAAAGATATAGTAGCAAACACAATAGACAACTAACACATTGAACACATGACTTACCTTATAGAAACTTGATTTCGGAAAACTCCAACAAAAAATAAAGGTTGTGTCTTGATCATTTATTCTAGATTTACAATGAAAATTACAAAGTAAGATAATCACTAACTATGCATCATATGGGTATTGAGGCTTGAATAGGCCGCCTCCTTTGCTTTACTATAATATATCTCTCATTTTCTCTTCTTACCCATGGAACAATGAATAATGACCATAGAAAAAAAACCCCTTCATCACCTTGGGGCTTAGTTTCTAACATGTCTTGATAGCCATTAGGGTTAGGCTTAGGTTTAGGGTCTTTGCATGCCCCAAATATCAATTAAGATTAGGGTTTTTCAACCCTCCAAAATATTATTGATATCCCTCACATGGATAGATCCAAACATGTGAGTAATGGGATATAACATGGAATCCACTTGGTATTGTGTTGGTTAAAGGACAAGTCAAATTGTCAAACACATAAATCCTTCATATTATCTTTTATTGAAGTGTTGTTTTGACCATTATAAATCTCTCAACAAGTAGTCTTAGGTTTTAACTTCAAAAATGGTCCTTTATCACCCAAAGTAGGCTCTCAAAGTTTCAAAACCTCAAATCACCAAATCATGATCAACCCCTAAATTGAGCCTGAAAAGTCCTCAATTATGTTCTTCCACACTAAAAAGTACTAGGATGACGATAAAATATATAATGATGCATTTTAGATCATGCCCCTCATTTTGTGAGATTATAGTTCCCAAAAAATTTACTTCTAAAGGAGAAGAGGAAAATGTTCTACAACTTTCTCGTTGGAGTACCACTATTATTATCCTAGTAGTTTCTCTATAAAAGTGACCTACTAGAGTTCTTGTTGATCACTTCTACTTGTTTTAAATAATAGCACATCTACCAACTTGTCAATGTTGTTCTCATTCTTGATGAATATATGAATTTGTTGCAAAAATCCCATCCATATGCAGTGCCTTGCTTGTTGCAGCTTTCTGTGGGCTTGCAACTATTGGTCAATATGGATGATGGCCTCTTTTCCCATCAAATTGTGCTTTATCTTCTTAATTGATTGCACTAAGGCATAGAGATCATTGTCATGGGTGGGGTAGATCATAATTTCACTATGAAACAATCTAAAATGATAAAAAATTACTCTACTTCCATACATAATAATTATTCCCATGGAATACCCACTTGCATTGGTCTCTACTTCAAAATTAGGCAATGCTAGAAATAGAGCTTGAGTTATTTTACATTTGAGTTCTTCAAAATCCTTCTTTAAAGTCTCTCCCGATTAGAAACTCTTTCCACTAGCCACCATAACATGAAGTATTTAGCTACAATTGAAAAAGAACCTATGAACTTCTATACGTACTAGACAACTCCCACAAAGATCCACACGTTTGGAAGAATGGTAGAGTCAACCATTTGATGATATACTCCATATTTGCAAGATCAATATTGAGTTATCCTCCACCAATCACATACCCTAAGTACACCAAGGATCATAGAAAAACTCAATTTTTTTTGGGTTAGGCAACATCTTATGTTCCTACATTAACTCTAACAACTACATCAAATGTGATATGTGGTCTTCCCAAGTAGAGATAACCATTAAATTATCATCCAATATGTAATATCCTAGTTTCATCCTTTTTCAGTTTCTTGGATCCATTCTTGTATATGTTGTAAGTGATGTAAAACAACTATTTTTCATTATTTGTTTTTTACATACAATGAAATATATTTTCCATGGTAATTTTGAAATATTGTAAATATAAACATTGAATAATATTAAAAATTCCAATGTTATCTGATTGAGAGAGAGAGAGACTATGGGACAAAGTACACCAAATGGTAAAGGTAATCCTAGATAGAGAAGATATGGAAAAAGGGATTGTAGTCTAAAAAAAGTACCAAGATTGATTAGGAACATCCTGTCAAATCCCTATATATTGTTGACCTTTTTGGAAGAATAAAAACATTGTTTCCCAAGAATAAAAACTATACTTGAGATCAAATATGAAAATAGGAAGTGATTGGAATCTTGCTACACACATAGCATAGAGAGGAAGAGTATTCCTAAGGTAATGGAGAGAAAAGAATGGAATGTATTCCTTGTATGGCATAGTATGGAGTTCCAAAGGTGGTTTGAATGAAATATTGATTCAAGAACTCAACAATGGCCTTATTGGTTGATATTGGAAGATTTTGGAAAGGGCAAGATATTGAAGGGTATTGGATGCTATCATCCTATTTGTGTTTGAAAATGGATTATGTAGATGTTGATGTCATGTATAGGGCTATGACACTGTTTTGTTCAAGAAAATCATGGTCAAATCTTGTCCCACCAGATATTGTGGTCAAATTTTTATGGACTAGATCATTCAATAAAATGAGTTAAAATTTGTTAATTTCCTCTTTTACAGATATCAAGTGATTTCCGTAGGTATCAAGAATGAAGAAATACAATATAAAATCACCATTGTTTCCTGGTATACAAATAAATAACTGTCCAACTATTCAACATTTTGGCCATAATGTGATATTTTTGTGGTATATTGACTAATTTTGGTTATGATTTAATTATTTTTAATCATGGATTGGTCCAAAACATTGAATTCTTATAATCATGCAATAAATAAGGTCTATAAAAGATATTATTTACCAATAAAAATTCCTTTGGTTTATTGTTGATTGTTTTTAATCTCATATAAATTTGTCATCCATCGTTGGCCTCAACCATCCACTAGGTATGTAAATCTATTGAACACATTTGAGCCACATGTGCTTGCAATTATTGACATGGTTAACATATCTAAGCCATATGTGTTTTCCTTTACAAGCATGATCAAGGGCTCTATGCAAAAATTGTAAGAAAATTTATTTTTTCTATAACTTTATTTCCATTGTCAATTGGGTCTAGCTCAAGTGATTGAGAGGAATTTATATCCCACTAGTGACATGTTCACTCTTCATGGGATGATTGTTAATTTAAGAATTAGAGATGAGGAATATCTCACCCTTTTCTACTAGTTGGAGTTTTGGGTGAGTACTTACATTGAAAACAATCTTTAATTTAATGTATTATGACTTTTTGAAAGATTATGAAGATTAATTCTTCAAAGGATTCAAAAAGATTTAATTTAAACTCCAATTTCCTTTTAAAACTTAAAACATTCTCTCCATGAACCCTTAGATAATGATCATGAACACATTGAGTTTCAATCAGTTGCACGAACCTTTAATTCACATCACTTCATCATATATTAGGACTCCTAGTGTTTAATTTAGCAAATATCTAGGATCTTCACGCTAGATTGAAACTTACCATTAAAGAAGATTGAAGGAGGAAGAATAAATTCAATGTATGATGATCAAATAATCATGATGTAATTATTCATACAAGAGGAAAAAAATTGATAGCATAACATTAATATCATAATCACTAATCTGTGTGTAATACAATGATGATACAAATAAGGAAATTCAAATCTACTAGGTGTAATTCGAATTCCATAAATTGGACCGACTCCAGAGATCACTAACTATGGAAAAACACCACTAGAGACTCACTAATGAAATTCTGGACAACTAAATTAGTTCATGGTCAATTAATTGACCAAGGAACATGAGAAAAGGTGCCTAACTCCCTTGAATCATGGAAATGTGGTGATAGGCTAGCTGAAGATGAACTAACTGAATCCCATCGAAGAATAACTCAACACAGACTAGGGTGAATTGATAGTGGGACTCCAAAAACTTAGTGTGGGTTCCTAAATTATAGAGAGTGGTCTTCGGAGATCCCAAACTCATTCAAATTGATGCATCAGGTGGTATGTGGGCCCCATATGACTCCCCC
>LPNX011044064.1:5866-58820 GCA_001517045.1 Pseudotsuga menziesii | reverse complement strand
CACTTGTTCATTTCACCTTTGTTTTTCTTCTTCTGGGTATTTTTCTTGGGACCTTGTTGATCCTCCGAAGACTGCTTCTTGTCTCTTCTTTGCTCAGGTTGATTTTTGGCTTTCTTTTTGCTTTTAGAATCCACCCTCGAATCTCCAGCAACCAAATCTTGGTCTTTGGAAGGTTTGATGGTGCCCATCATCACCAGCTTGTCTTGTTCTTGTGTGAGAGATTCCATGAAATCTGCAAGGCTAGGCATCTTCCAGGTTCGAGCTATGAGTTTTGTGGCATAGAAGGTCGAAACAAAGACTGAGTAGTCAGGTCCTAGCTTCGAGAGGATGGCCAATACGAGATGATCATCTTTCTTTTCGATACCACACTGCTTCAGCTGCAAAACTAGTGCTTTGAACTTGGAGAAATATAGCTGCAAGGATTCAAAGCTGTTGGGACTCAGAGAAATCAGCTCATTTTCGATCTGATGTCCCCTCATCTCATATGTCTTTCCAAAAAGCTCAGACAGCTTCTCCCATACTTGATCCGATGAAGTTAATCCATCGAGATGGAAAAGGAGGTCTCGGGAAATACTGAGACATAGGAGGCCATAAGCCTCATCTCTCCAATTGTGCCATTTGATATTCTCTGCAGCTGCATTGGGCTCTGCTTCTGTTTCCATAGTCACCCTGTAGAGGCCTTTCGCTCTCAACAAGATCTCCATCTCTACTTTCCATTCAAAGAAATTGAAAGGAGTCAAGATAGTTTTCTGTGAATCCATAGCTTTAGAAAATCTATCCCGGCTGTCAATAGAAGGCTCCCAGTCTTGATGTCGAACCTGCAAAACAATTTTTGAAGGAGATTAATAACCTACAATGGCTCTGATACCATGTAGAAATTCTGATCAGCAATAGATTAATTTCACTCACAACAAATTACAATTGATCATGCAAAATTGTCAACAATGGAGACTGAAAATGGAGCTGTAACACAAAATTATATTAACTCAGTGTACAATAGCCAACCCTGTAATAACATAGGTTGCTGAATATATAGAATACATCAATAGGTCGAATGCATAAGGAGGCATCCAAAACTAGCATAAAGCAGGCTTACCCAAAATAGGCAAATCCCCGATAGGTGTAAAAAGCTGATCCCAAATCTGTCATGAGGCTCACGAATTAGCAAGGGCACATGGGCAAGCTAATGAGTGGTGAAATGGCAGCTCATACATGCTTTTGCATGGAGGAAAGAGTGGAGGATGAAAGGGACAAAAAACAAGTTCACCTCACCTAGTCTTGCTTTCCTATGTGCCTTAAAACACTGAAAAAGCAGGCAATAAAGCAGAAAAAGCAGAAGGGCACCTAGGAGGCCAGGAATAAAGTAGATTTGATTCCTAAGGCTTTCCCAAGTGCTACATGAGTAAAATATGGCAAGTTTGACCTCTATGGATAGGCAATTAACAACTTGCACATGGTGGGACTCATGAACTAGGCAAATAAGACAAAAATAAATGAATTAATGTCTAAGTGGGTAATAATATGGGTTTGATTATTCTAACAAGGGGAGCAGTGAAGCTCTAGTATGTTGCGATGGATGATTAGATAGCTGATGTGTTGATGAAGCCATTGGCTAGAGTGAAGTTTGAGTACTTCAGGGAGAAGCTTGGTGTTCTCCAGATCGAGGTCCCTTCCAAAGGGAAGTGATGAGTCTGTAGGTCAGATGTAAGGGCTGAGCAGGTGAGGAGTCTGATGAGTAGGTCAGAGGTAAGGGTTGAGCCATTCTGTCATGGTGAGAGGATTGGTTCCTTCCATGTTAGATATGAGTGCTAAGCCATTCTGATATGAATGTAGGATTGGTTCCTACATGATCAAATATAAGGGCTATTTCCATTCTTGGAATGGAGCTGCCTAGTGAGTTACCAGGAATACTTGGTCTTGGACTAAGGTCCTTTCTGAGATGATTGTAAGATGTAATCTTACATGATTATATGTGAGCGCATGGCCATTCTAATGTGATTGAGGGATGTGTTCCCACTTGATCAGATATAAGGGTTGTTTCCATTCTGTCATGGTGAGAGGATTACTTCTTTCCATGTTAGATGTGAGTGCCAGCCATTCTGATGTAGGATTAGTTCCTACATAGATGTAAGGGCTACCACCTTTCTGATGAGTAGGTCAGATGTGAGTGTCGACCATTCTAATGTAGGATGAGATCCTACATAGATGTAAAGGCTACCACCTTTCTGATGAGTAGGTCAGATGTGAGTGCCGACCATTCTAATGTAGGATGAGATCCTACATAGATGTAAGGGCTACCGCCTTTTTGACGAGTAGTTTATATGTGAGTGCTGACCATTCTGATGTGACTGTAGGATGAGGTCCTACATGATCAAATGTAAGGGCTACCACCTTTCTGACGAGTAGGTCAAATGTGAGTGCCGACCATTCTAACGAGTAGGTCAGATGTAAGGGCTACTACCATTCTCTGAATGGACGCACGTGGTCAGTTACCAAGAACCCTCAGTATAGGACTGGGTGCCTTTCTGACAAGTCAAGGTCAGATGTAAGTGCTGTGCCTTTCTGATGAGTCAAGGTCAGATGTAAGTGATGTGCCTTTCTGATAAGTCAAGGTCAAATGTGAGTGCTGGCCATTCTGATGAGTAGGTCAGATGTAAGGGCTACCAAAGACCTACGAGGAGGTAGGCCTACAACCAACATGAAAAAGGGCTGGATCTGTAGAACTTCTTGTAATGAGAAGAATCATGAGATAACACATATGATGATGACCTAGTGATGATCCAGATCGAGCTATGATCCAGATCCAGTTATGATGTCTCCGAGATGATCCAGATTGAGTGATGATTCAGATCCAGCAAGTGATGATATAGATCGAGTGATGATCCAGATCCAGTGATGATGACCCAGTGATGATCCAGATCCAGTGATGATCCAGATCCATTGATGATCCAAATCGAGTGATGATCCAGATCCAGTGATGATGATCCAAATCAAGTGATGATCCAGATCTAGTGATGATAACCCAGTGATGATCCAGATCGAGTGATGATCCAGATCCAGATGAAGATGACTCGAAGATGAATATGATTTGAAGATGAAGATGATGAGAACTTGACAATGACCCAAATGATACAGAGAAGAAGACTTGTGCTGAAAATTATGTCGAGAAAATACCTTCCTAGTCAAGAGGGAGTGTTTTTGTATATGTCACTTCAGAATGTATCCACTTGTATTTCTTATGTATTGTAACATGATGTTTATTTTGGGATGTATTTGCAATGTAGTTGAGTTATGTCATGCCCCGATGTTCCAATCGAGAAGATCTATAATGTAAACAAGTCATGTCAAGTCATTGTGGGTAACCCTCCTATTGTATAAGGGTTAAAGTCCCCACAGTTTCAGGGCACTAGGGTTATTAGACTCTCCTAGAGAGGTCGGCCCTAGTAGGGTTTTAGACATGTCAGGAATTAGTATAAATAGAGAGCTAGCCTCTCTATTTAGCACAAACTCATACACACTCAGTTGTAGCACATAGCTGAGGAAGAGAAAGACACTGGGGCAAGGAAGAAAGAGGTTATTGCTGTCGAGATATCATCTTACTATTTTGGGGGTTTTACTTTTGGTGCTGATTCTATCTCTGAGGAAGTTGTGGGGTTTTCTCCACTTATGGTTTCCTCGAGGAAAAACGCTGTGTTCATTGTCTCTAATGTTTGATTACTGTACTTTTTGTTCTCTTAGTTAAACATCCTAACATAATGCTATATTGATTGATAAAAACTAACATCCCTCTCGAGTCATCAAATCTTCATCTACGAACTCGATCTACACCGTTCGTTTCCAACAAAACTTGTTAATGCCAGAAAACCTGCAGGTTGGGCCGATTGTACATGGAATTGATCAATCCAGCCTACAATAGTCAATATTTCTTAACCTAACACTCTTATGCATGCATCTACACTCTACTTCGACTATTCAAGCTATAAATTGATGCGTGAATTCAACAGACTTCACAGAAATGTACCAATCTTTAGAAAATCACCGAAGTGGGCTCTTCAAGAATACAATTCAACACAGTACATGCATAAAGGATAAAAAACAAAAACACACAACTAATCTTTCTATTAAGCAATGAAATAAACACACATCTTGGATATCTCTTCTTCTATTCAAAATATTTACAAACAAAACCAGACCTCAGTTTGTCCTTCTTGTCTGTAATTTTAGAATTTCTCAATGTTGAAGAGTAGAACCCCCTCTACACCTCTAAGCTGTCTATTTATGATAAAATACTACCCCTATCTTGAGTGTTCTTGCCACTGAAACAAACACTAGAAAGCATGATGAAAACATCCTTGTCTGAAACAAACAACCAGCGGCTTGATCTCCACGTAGGGAGTCATGATCCACAATTATTATTACTTGCGATAAAAGACTATGACTCAAAAAAATGCTTACAAATATGCCACAACATGTCACCAACTCATCACATTGTTAGCATGCGATGATGCTCCTGCATCAAATGCACAAGGTTGAAAATTATGAACCCCTATTCATTAGATCAGCTATAGTGAAACCCTTGTCTTACAACTCTACAACACTCATCGAAGTATAATCCTTTGTTGGTCACTTCTTCCACTTGACCAAATACTCCAGATGGTCCTTCTTCCTTGTCATCTTTACCACTTTTGTGTCCAGAATGGCCTCAAATTCCAATGGCTGTGCCACAGGCATCTGCCCCACCCATTGTAAGTATTAAGTAGGTTCTTCACCTTATGTAAAGGTTTCAATATCACTGGCTACATATGGATATAGATCCACAGCATTAAAGATTGGTGAAATACCCCCTCCAGTAGGCATCTCTAACTCATAAGAATTTGCTGAGAATTTTCTAAGTATCCTGCAAGGTCTAATATTCTTCATCTTCAACTTGTTATACTCTCCCTTTGGAAATCTGTCTCTCTTTCACAACAGGATTTGAACCCGAAATCCGATGACATAATTCAACGACATCGTACGTATCGTACGGATGTGTTTGATAGTAATGATGAAAAATACTAATCCCTTTAAATTATTTTAGCGCTGTCGAATTTATGACACTACGGCATAGGTTTTATGACGGTTATGTCGTCAGATTTTCGACACTAGGGCATAGTATATTCTATGACTATGCATAGGATATTCGACAGCTATGCGTAGGATATTCGATGACAATGTGTAGGATATTCGACGGCTATGTGTTGGATGTAACTCTCAATTTTGTCACACATAGCAGTCCCATAAATAATTCTCATAGCCAAAAGTACTTAATATTCAAGAAAAATATACCTTGAAAATAATTGTAAATCAACAAACCTTGTGGCCCAACTATGTGCCTATGCATGTGGTGAGGTTGATTCCTTGATGATGCGATGCAATATGCGCTAATGTGTTAGATCACACTATAATAAAATTAATATTCTTATGACCACGATAAAGGAAATTTAGGTGCTTAATTTTTTCCTTGTTACACAATAGTGTGTTTCCATTTACACCAGTTTCTGTTTACTTTATTTTTGTATTGTTTCCATCATCCTCATCCTCATCCTCATTGTTTTTATCATCATCATAGTCATCATCGTCATCATAATCATGGTGATGATGATGATGATGATGATCATCATCATCATCGTCATTATTATCATCAACATCATCATCAACATCATCATTAGCATAATCATCATCATCATCCCATCATCGTCATCATCATCATCACCATCGCCATCATCATCATCATCATCATCATCGACATCATCATTAGCATCATCATCATCATCATCCTTGTTTCCATCATCATCATCCTTGTCGCCATCATCCTCATCCTCATTGCCATAATCATTCCTCGTCGCCATCATCATCATCCTCATCCTAATCCTCATCATCACTATTATTATCATCATCATAGTCATCATTGTCATTATCGTCATCATCATCATAATCATAATCATCATTATCATCAATATCATCATCAACATCATCATTAGCACCATCGTCATTGTCATCATCATCCTCATCATCGTCATCATCATCCTCATCATCGTCACCATCATCATCATCACCACCACCATCATCATCATCATCATCATCATCATCATCGACATCATCATTAGCATCATCATCATCATCATCATCATTATTATCATTATTATCATCATCAACATCATCATCATCATCATCATCATCCTCATCCTCGTCATCGTCATCATCATCGTCGTTGTCTTAGATGATGATGACGATGCTGATGATGATTATGATGATGATGATGATGATGATGCTAATGATGATGATGAGGATGATGGTGATGATGATGGACACCATGATGATGATGATGATGGTGAATATTATGATGATGAAGATGACGACGACAATGATGATGATGATGATGATGACGATGATGAAGATGATGATGATGGTGGTGATGATGATGAAGATGACGATGATGAAGATGATAATGATGATGGTGATGTTGATGCCGATGATGATGATGATGGTGATGGTGATGATGATGACAATGATGATGATCATGATCATGATGATCATGATGATCATGATGATGATGATGATGATGAAGATGATCAGGATGATAATGATGATGATGATGATGATGATGAACATGGTGATGACGACGACAATGGTGATGATGACAACGATGTTGATGAAGATGACGATGATTATGACAATGATGATTATGGTGATGATGATGATGATGCTAATGAAGAATATGGCTATCATCATCAGCATCAACATCACCATCATCATCATCATAATCACATGAACTAATTAGGCTATATCATCCTTTCCCTTGGTACTTTCTAGTATGGAATTGATTATCTTAGAGTTAACACTTCATATGACCAACCTAGCACTTCATAGGGAAATCACAATATTCTCTATGCATTTAAACTAATCGAAGTCACTCAAATCTTAAATATGAACAATTTATCGACATTTTCACAAATTCCCTAAAATAAATCCAAGTTCTTAGAGATTTTGTCTATTCTAGAAGTCAAGAAAACTGTAATTGAGGGGTGATGAGCTTTAATGTCTCCTTCATAATTCTAATTTTATCATGTTTGTAAATCATTCAATCCTATCGCAAGTTGTTCTTAACAATGTAGGGTTAGGGAATTTCAACACTAGGCATAAGTACTTTAAGGTCAACCTGATGTAATGCAATTATAAATTTAGTATGGTTTTAGGTGTTTCCTTAATGTGCTTTTGTAGTGCACTAATTTAGTTATCACAATCATGTGTTATAATGAGTGATTCGATGACTCCAAATATACCCTATTATACAACACTTTCCATTCCTTATCACCTGATTAGTATATCATATTTAAAGATCTTGAAAGATCATTTGTAGAAAATCGATACAAAAGATATGCCAAATGTAATTTCATTTTTAAACATTAATAATTTCCTTTAGTGTTGTGTATATTTACCTTTTATTTGAAGGGGGTTTCTACATAAATATTGGAGTAACTATTTTTATTTGTGTGTGAGTGGATGTACTCAACGTGTTCAATCCTATTGACCCTTTTTTGGTCAATAATAATAGAATTAGGAAGTGTTGTCATTTCATCCCTTATTGAAAATTTGAAAAACTAATGCCTAAGTGAATCTAACCAATTTACATTCAAGTATTATATTATCTATTATTCATCCTTCATTAATCATAAAAAACATACTTCAGTTTTGATTTGAATGTTGTGGTGTTACTGAAGCTCATAAACTTATTATCTTGATTATGGACCTCATTTGGAATTGGATATAAGAATCTATCATCAATAAACATAATAAAAACATAATCCTATCCATGCAATGCAAAAATCGACCTCTGCACAGTTTGTGATCTAGCTAGCTACATGCCATTACTTGTATTTGCATGACATCGAGTGTTGTTTATAGTTATCATGAATGAATGATATTCATGAAATAATTGAAAGTATTATAGAGGAGGACTCATCAAACCAGCCTTTTGAATTTCATTTTAACGAAAAAAGAGTGGGCATTGGTAGCGAGGTTCACATAGGTAGTAGGCACAAAGTTTTGAGCTCGTTTAAGGCCTAGTAGTTGTTTTTTTTGTTATAGTTGTAGTTGTTGACACATTGTCACACTTTAGATTGCTTGGGGACTCAAGGGTCAAGTCACATCTTGATGGCTAGTAAAATATAAAAAATAAAATAAAAAATAAGCTTAAAACATAAAAAAAAAAACAAAACAAACAAAACAAAAATATATAAATAATAAAATATAAAATAATAAAACAAAACAAAAATATATAAAATAAAATATAATATGATAACACAAAACGAAAAAAATAAAAACAAAATATAAAACCACAACCGTTCGGACACAATATTTCCCCGCGAAACAAAGAACCCAATCAATAATTTCATAGTGGAGCCGACACAATATACCTCCACATCTGGAGGTCACACAGAGGAGGTTTATCGGAGGTCATGCAGAGGAGGTCGTCAAAGGTCAAGTGTGTTTATGCAGAGGAGGGTTTGTAGTGGTAAGGGTTTACAGGTCACGCAGAGGCTGACAGAATGCCCCCAAATTGGTAAGTACCCTAGAATAATTGAGCATGCTCCAGTTTTGCTCAAATAATTATGATTTGGAATTATAAAAAACAAGTTCTCTATGCAGAAGAAACATAGAAATATTTATTTAGCATGTATTTTGCATCTAGTGCATGAAATCCCCCAATGAATTCCTGCATCTGAATTGGTTTGAAACAATCATTCAGGTCCCTCTACAATCAACCATTTTAGTAGTGGATCTGCAAGATATTTTAGTGGGTTTTTACTTATCAGGGCAGCCCTTTCAGAGCTGTTATGGATGGCTTTCAAGTGGGATGCTCTCAGAATGGCGGACATGGGACCTGCTTTGCAAAAACTGAGAGTTTGATGGATTTGGAATGGTTTAATCACAGGTTCACTATTCCTATTAGCTTCCCACATAACCAAATTGTACATGATATAATAGCAAAAACTCTCACAACTTTAGTAGCTCTTGCTTGCCTCCACTTTTTGGACGAGATGGCTAAGCGAGATTTATTTGATCAGGTATTTTGCTGTAATCGTTTCTCTTTTCTCACCAAATCGGTGTCTTTTTTTTTTCATTTTATTGTTCCTTTGTGTCTATGGAAAACGAACTTGTGACCCCTTGTTGAGACGTGACTTTCAAAGAATTAAGTAGACTCTGTTGAGTGACTTTCAAAGAACTCAAAAATTCACTAAATTACTCGTTGTTTGCATATTGTACAGGAGTTTACTTGGAAAATAAATCGGTTGATACACTCACTTGGGGTTTCCAGAATGAGGAACTAGCGTTAAAACAACATGCCTGGTAAGAAACCTACCCTCATTTCCAAACTGCATTTCTATTTTCCTTTCATTTAGACTTTGGAGGAAACATTCGTTTGTCTCCTCTGAGATTGAATCGACTTATGATCCCTTTTTTTTACATTGAATCACTAATAAAGGCACACGACCTCTCCAACCCTTGTTGAATAAACCATTAGGAATTCCAATTTTATTTATAAAATACCCAACTGAGATGTCGTGCAAGAAAATATCCATATCATATGGGATTGGAACCCCCATTTTGATTCCAAAAACATTTTTGGCGAGACCAAATCCCATGATTTGGGTATTTTTATGAAAATGTAGATTTCCTTGGGGCGTTTTTCTTTCCATGTGTATGGGTCTAAATTGATTTCTAGTAGCTTTTGAAATGTTGAAAGGAACTTAGAGAAGGAAGAGTTGTAGGTGGCTATCTACTAATTGTTTGACAAAAGTCCTCAACAAGGTAATTGTCCACTAAGTGTTTGACAAAATTCCTAAACCAAAATTTCCATATCTCCCTCATTCAGATTTTGAGGCCGAAAAAAATATATAGGGTTTGACTCAAAGATTCAACCAAGAAATTTCTAAAAATCCCAGTAACCCTTTTTTTGGGTCCATAATCCAGCTAGTAAAGTGTGTTAATTAGGCCCCTTCCAAGTTGATTTTTTTTACTTTGAAAGAGACACATTTGATCTGGAGAAGTGAATGTTAGTACTATACAGTTTCTTTAGGTTCTCACCCATAAATTTTAAATAATGACCTTAGATTTTGATTTCATCTCCCTCAGAAAAAACTTTATTGTTTACCTTCTGGAGGACAAATCTCACTCAATTTTAGCTCGATTTTCACCAAACAAAAGGAAATGCGTTAATTATACTTGTAATTTATTTATAATGAACTTAGGAAATTTCAGTTTTAGATAATTTGTGAAAGGTAGATTAGACAGAACAAATTTCATGCTAAGAGGCATTTTGCCCATTTTGAACCTAGTTTGAAACCAGTTTTTATAAATGATTGGGGGTACACTCATAAGAACAACTTTCCCTCTGAGGCATAGATGAATGTCCCTATGTAAGTGTCATGAATTGAACTACCTTGGAAGCCATTGATAGTAGTTTTGTGGCCTTTCAGCTCCATAGTTTGTACCATCCAACTCATTATTAGCCATCATAAGTGCCACGGAGGGAACAGATCCCACATCAAATGATGACAGGGAACTCCAAATTTTATCTTCAAAGGATTTTGTCAAATCCATTTCTTTCTCTCGAATTGTAACTTTTTGAGAAAAATAATATTAATTTTTTCATATAGGGAAAAAATATATTTTTGAAGGAAGTTAAAAGTGATTTGACTTAGAAAAATGGCCACTTCTCCAAAAGTGACAAGTATCTTGTAAATCGTTAAGTCTCTTTTGACCGAAGGGATTGCACCTAACCCTAACCTCTCAAATCTCTTTATATATGAGGAGGGTCCTTTGTAATAGTTAACATTTATTCAACAAGGAATATAAGTTCTGTTGGTATTTTTTTAGAGTTTTTAGTGCGATACTCACTTGTCCACATGTTGAAATATTGTAACTTTGAATAATATTCTATATGTATATTTTTGTGGTCCTCGATGGTCCTACCAGGAGAACCACTTGTATTAAATTGTACCCCAATGCTCCTAATCAGAAGAACTAATAAGAGTCATGAGGTAGTCCCCTCTAATTGTAAAGGTGGGTCATTAGCACCCCAGTGGGGTTACTTGAGCCTACAAGTGTAACTCGAGCCTACATGTCAAATGAGTTAACTTAAGTGAATGAATGAATATAAATAGAGGTGTAGTGCTCCTCATTTGAGACACACACACTCACTTGAGTAGCGCACTTGTGGAGGAGAGAAGTAGCTGGAGAAGGAGGGAATCAGTTTTTTGATCTCCTTGTTGATTTTACCTTTTTACCTTTTGGGGGCATCTATATTGAGGAAGCTTTTGCTGGGTTTTTCCCTTTAGGGTTTTCCCAGGATAAATCTGTGTTGTTCTTGTGATACTGTTTCTTTTAGTGATCCTGTTTATATGCTTTTGTTATGAAAAATGAAATGATATACTGATGTCTTAGCTAAGCATATGAAAATTCAACATGGTATCAGAGCTAACTTGAATAGGACAGCTTTCACAAGCTATAGAATCTAGGGATTCTTACTTTTTGGTTCTCTTTCCACAATCAATCAACAAAAGAAGTCTAGGTTGACTCTCCATTGAAGGGTGCATCTTTTTGTCGAAGCGGAATTTGATTCCGAGCATTTTCAGTTTTTGGTGTAGGAAATTAGGGCTTCTTACTGAAGAGGAATTTTTGAGTGAGCCTGGCATAGGATTTATCTCCTCATAAAAGTCAAAGTTTAGAGACCTGGATCAAGATTTTTGTTTGGGTGAAACTCCGAGAAAATCAAACCCTAGTTTGACCCCGAGCTAGAAAAACCCTAAATACTAAAACTGCTATGTTTTGGTACATTCGCTATATAACAAGACTGGCGAAGGATCAGGACTAGCTAAAAATTTTAGAGGCCGAACATAGAATCCTGATGTACACTTTATCCAAAATTAAGCCTCATATTCTCTATATTCTGGGAGATATGATCTGTCAAAGTTAGGGTTCCAGCCTCCTCAAGAATTCATCCCTAAACAAGACACCTAGCGAAAATTGCTATAGCGTGGGCTATAGAGGTCCAAATTAAATTTATAAAGATGTTACAGAAATAGAATGGACTGTAATTTCTATGGTCCTAATTTCAAAACCAGAAGATGAAACAGTGACACGTGGAAGGCCGTACAATGTCGCTGTTCTGAGCGGTCCTGTAACAGGTCACCGTGGGAAAAGGATCATAAATACAAATTGATGAAACCAATTCTAATGATACCTATGGTTTTGGATCCGGGACATGATAGGTTACCTCAGTGAGAAATTTCAGACACATAGGAGCAGTAATTTCAGAGATATCACAGAAACAGTGACAGGAATTTCTACAGAAGAAATTGGAAAACTAGGGCTTCCTGTTCCGGGAGCTTCCCTCCACTGTTTTCAGAAAAGGAGTACATTAGACAACTCCATTTGAAGAGATATATATTTCTATCCAATCATATCTTAAAGGTTCCAAGTTTTTAAAATTAGGGTTTCTCTGACAAACCCTAAATCAGCTAGCTCTGGAAGCAGGACGAACACCTCAAATAGGTAAGATCTAATCTTTTGCTATTTGCATTTGAGGTTCTCATTTCAAAGTGATCTATCACATCAGCTTGATGATAAGCTTGGTAAAGTTGACAAATTCCATCCATGGAAGTATTTGATCTCTCTAAATAAAATTAATTGGACACCTACATAAGTAGAGAGGTTCCAGTTCCATACGGAGATGAGGCTCAAAGCCTTACACAAGAAGAACCTGATCAAGGCCAAGAAGACCATTGTTTATTCAATCACGGATCAACTTGTACCACAAGTGTCTTCCCTAAAGACACCAAATATGTTTGATTCCTTGATCAAGATATTTGAAGATAAGAACTTAAATCAGAAGATGGATTTGAGAAAACAGTTGAAGAATGTGAAGATCCAGAATGCAGAACAACTTGAAGCGGTAGAAGAAGAAGTGGAGAATGCAGAAGTGGTGATAGCCACCTTGAATGGCCTCCCAGGATCATGGGATTCATTCATGCAAAGAATGTATGCTAGAAGGAAGTAATTGCTTTCAGCTTGACTCATAAGAAGAGAAGAAGAAGATGGGAGCAATTGAAGATCAAGCTCTCACCATTCAAAGAAGATCCCTCAAGCGATGAGGAATATGAAGAACTCAAATCTTGAAGAAAATCTTATTCATCTTATCATTTGGATAAGAAATGATGATTTCATGAATGAAGAAGATGATAAAGCAGAATGATCAAGATGGAGTCTACCCACGAAACAAATAAAAGATAAGTATTCAATTGTCATTTCGTGATATTGTTTTGTTATACATTTGATTATATTCAGTTGATGTGTTATGCATGATAGATTGTTTGCATTAATGACTGTATACTAGTAATATGCATGTGATGGGTAAGTAGCTCATGGTGCTATACAACTCTCCATTTCTACTTATCAAACCTCTTTGCTGACATATTGGATTATTGCACAATCGCAATGATGTCATGGTAGAGATGGAAGGCATCTAGAAAGTTTATGTGAGATATGGATGAATGTTGTATTGTCTAAATAGCTGCATGATGCATAATAATTTTTCATTTTATGAAATAGTTCTAACCATGCAACTGGTGCATTTGAATTGTAGGGAAGGTCTTGTACAACCTCCTACAAGAAAAGAAGGATGAGACTTGTTTCGAAGAACAAGTGATGACAATTCAAGATTCACTCCAATAAACATGAATCTGAAGCTCCCAAGGACAGAGACACCATGACGGAAGAAAGAGCTTCAGAGAGCGGTAGATCCACCTTGAAGAATGAATACCACCATGGGTACAAGAGATAACTCAAGATGAAGAAAAGAATGCTATGAAAGAAGCTATGATCAAAGAATAACAGTTGATCACGGGGAATGATGTATATGATATGATTTCGAGACATAAAGTGAAGTACGTAGTATCTTCCATATGGATCTACAAGAACAAGTGTACAAAGCAAGGTTCGTGATTTGCCTCAGAAAGAATAGAGTATGACATTACATACTCTATTGACCAGTATATATCAAGCATAGAACCACCTGTACAGAATGAAGAGGGAAGATGATACTCCACTTCAGGGGGAGTGACTACAGAAAATTATATCTGAGTTCGACATGGTATGAAATGATGGATAGCTTCATGATGGATCGAGACTTTAACAAGAGTAAAGTGGGTTCCAACCTTCAAGGTTGAATGCAGAAGACTAGGATATTTTGATGACCTGAGAAGACAAACTAATAGAAGATCTTATGATACTAGAATTATGTTTGGGATATAATACTCAAACTAGAAAGCAAGAATGTGGTATCTTCCAAATGGATTTGCAAGATAAGATATGTTGCTGATAGAAGTAAGGTAAGACTTGTGGCCAGAGGTTTAATTCTGAAGAGACACTTACTCCAGGAAGCAAGGTACACTTCCTTCAAAACTATCTTGGTAGTTTCTTCCATGATGAAGTAAAGACAAGCCTTCCTTAATGGTATGATTGAGGAAGAGTTTTACATCGAATAGTCATGAGGATTTGAAGTTGAAGACAGATGGAATTAGGTATGCAAGTTGAAGAAGGCCCTCTATGGCCTGAAGCAAGCTCCCAGAGCTTGGTATGGAAGAATAGATAGCTTCCTGATGAGCATGGGCTTTTCCAAGAGTAAAGTCGATCCTAGCCTTTCCTACAAGGTTGTAGAAGATGAACCTGTCATTCTATTACTATATGTGGATGACTTATTCTTGACAGGGAATGAGAAATAGATCATGGAAAGCAAGAAGAAACTAGAAGAAGAATTTGAGATGAAAGACCTTGGGTTAATGCATTATTTCTTAGGTCTGGAAGTATGGAAAAGTTCAGAAGGAATATTTCTCAACCAGGGAAATTATGTGGTAGAGATATTTAAGAGATTCAATATGTTGGAATGCAAAGTCATGGCCACACCCATGGACTCCAACCTGAAGCTATTAATTGATGACTCATTAGAGTTAGTGGATGTGACTCACTACAGATAGATCATTGGGTCATTGATGTACTTAACAAATACCAGACTAGACATTTGTTTTGCTGTGAACACCTTAAGTCAATATCTTGTTCAACCAAGATGGGTTCACCTAGTAGCTGCAAAACATGTGATGAGATATCTGAAAGGGACTATAGACTTTGGTCTATACTATGATGGTAGCCATGAGTATAGATTGTATGGCTACACAGATGCAGATTGGGCTGGAAGTATCTCAGACAGGAAAAGCACATCAGGTAGATGCTTTTGCTTGAGGTCTGCTATGAGTTCATGGTTTAGCAGGAAACATTCCAGTGTTTCTCTTAGCACGGTTGAAGCAAAATACATAGCAGATTGCTCTACTAAGTTGTGAAGCCATATGGCTTCAGAAGCTGATATCAGGTCTCTTTGACCTGAAGATGGATACTATAATGATTCTATGTGATAACCATAGTTGTGATGACAAAGAACCCTGTGTTCCGACATAACACATAGAAATCCGATATTTATACATACAAGATAAGATGCAGATGATGATACTATAGATGCAGATGACGGTAATTCAGTATTTCTATACTGAATATAGAGATGATGATGTTTCAGTATTCCCATACTAAAGATATAGATGATGATGATTTTAGTATTCCCATACTGAAGATATAGATGATGATGATTTCAATATTCCCATACTAAAGATATAGATGATGATGATTTCAGTATTCCCATACTGAAGATATAGATGATATTTTAGTATTCACATACTGGAGATACAGATGGTGATAGTTCAGTATTCACATATTGAAGATGTAGATGCTGATGGTTTGGATGATGATGTACTGACGAAGCCTCTGCCTCGAGTAGAGTTTGAACACTTTCGAGACAAGATTGGTGTTGTTCGGAAATACCTTCCTCAAAAAGGGGAGTAGTGATGTTGCAGTGGGATTGTATCATCCCTGGGCATTTTCCCTAAAGTGGTCCGAAGACCTCGGTCCTCGAGAATGAAGAGGGATTGTATCATCTCGAGACATCTGTCCACAATAGATCCGGTGACCTTGGTCCTCGAGAACATGGTGGGATTGTATCATCCTTGGGCACTTGCCCTAAAGTGATCCAGAGACCTCGGTCTTCGAGAATGAAGAGGGATTGTATCATCCTGGGAAATCTATCCATAATAGCTCTAGTGATCTCGGTCCTTGAGAACATGGTGGGATTGTATCATCCCTGGGCACTTGCCCTAAAGTGATCCAGAGACCTCGGTCTTCGAGAATGAAGAGGGATTGTATCATCCCTGGGCACTTGCCCTAAAGTGATCCAGAGACCTCGGTCTTCGAGAATGAAGAGGGATTGTATCATCCCGGGACATCTGTCCATAATAGATCTGGTGACCTCGGTCCTCAATAATGTGGTAGGATTGCATCATCCTTGGACATCGTCCTAAAGTGATAGGGACTAATTGTCCCATAATCAATCTAGTGGCTTCAGTCCTCGAGAATGTGGTAGGATTGCATCATCCTTGGACATAGTCCTAAAGTGATAGGGACTGATTCTCCCGTAATCAATTCGGTGGCTTCAGTCCTCGAGAATGTGGTAGGATTGCATCATCCTTGGACATAGTCCTAAAGTGATAGGGACTGATTCTCCCGTAATCAATTCGGTGGCTTCAGTCCTCGAGAATGTGGTAGGATTGCATCATCCTTGGACATAGTCCTAAAGTGATAGGGACTGATTCTCCCGTAATCAATTCGGTGGATTCAGTCCTTGAGAATGTGGTAGGATTGCATCATCCTTGGACATAGTCCTAAAGTGATAGGGACTGATTCTCCCGTAATCAATCCGGTGGCTTCGGTCCTTGAGAATGTGGTAGGATTGCATCGTCCTTGGACTTAGTCCTAAAGTGATAGGGACTGATTCTCCCGTAATCAATCCGGTAACTTCAGTTGTCGAGAATGTGGTGGGATTTTATCATCCCTGGACTTTAAGTCCAAAAGTGACCCAAAGACTTTTTGTCTTTGAGTTGTGGATTGTAGGTTGTTGCTGATGATGATGATGCCGTACTGATTGAAAGATCAGAGTATGATGATGATGACATATTGATCGAAATATCATAGTATGATGATGTACTGATAGAAAGATCAGAGTATGATGATGACGTACTGATCGAAAGATCAAAGTATGATGATGATGACATACTGATCGAAAGATTAGAGTATGATGATGATGACGTACTGATCTAAAGATCATAGTATGATGATGACGCACTATGATTATGATGTTTCTGATCGAAAGATCTGAGTATGATGATGATGTTTCTGATCGAAAGATCAGAGTATGTTGATGATGTTTCTAATCAAAAGATAAGAGTATGATGATGATGTTTATGATCGAAAGATCAGAATGTGATGATGATTATGATCGACAGATCAGAATATGATGATGATGATGTTGCTGCTGATCGAAAGGGCAAAGTGTTGATGATGATATTGCTGATCGAGAGGTCAAAGTACTAAATATGTTCTTGCTGATCGAAAGGTCAAGGTGCTGAAGATGTTATTGCTGATCGAAAAGTAAAAGTGCTGAAGGTGTTGCTGATCGAAAGGTCAAAATGCTGAAGATGTTGTTGCTGATCAAACAGTCAAAGTGTTGAAGATGTTGCTGATCGAAAGGTCCAAGTGCTGAAGATGTCGTTGCTAATTGAAAGATCAAAATGCTGAAGATGTTGCTGATCAAAGACTGAAGATGTTGCTAATGATGAAGACTGAATATTGAATATGAAGACTACATGATGTTGAAAAGCTTCCAATGATTTATAGATGTGTTACCCTTCTAATGTTGATGATGTCCCCTATCTCTACTCTTGTTGTTGTTGATGTTGCTGTAGAATACCCTTCTCGTTAAGGGGGAGTGTTGAAATATTGTAACTTTGAAGAATATTCTATATGTATCTTTTTGTGGTCCCCGATGGTCCTACCGGGAGAACCACTTGTATTACATTGTACCCCGATGCTCCTAATTGAAGGAACTAATAAGAGTCATGAGGTATTCCCCTCTAATTGTAAAGGTGGGTCATTAGCACCCCAGTGTGGTTACTTGAGCCTACATGTGTAACTCGAGACTACATGATTTAACTTGAGCCTACATGTCAAATGAGTTAACTTAAGTGAACAGATGAATATAAATAGAGGTGTAGTGCTCCTCATTTGAGACACACACACTCACTTGAGTAGCGCACTTGTGGAGGAGAGAAGTAGCTGGAGAAGGAGGAGGATCGGTTTTTTGATCTCCTTGTTGGTTTTACCTTTTTACCTTTTTGGGGAATCTATATTGAGGAAGCTTTTGCTGGGGTTTTCTCAGGATAAATCCGTGTTGTTCTTGTGATACTGTTTCTTTCAGTGATCCTGTTTATATGCTTTTGTTATGAAAAATGAAATGATATACTGATGTCTTAGATAAGCATATGAAAATTCAACACCACATTCATTTATTGAGATTTTGTATATTCTTGTTAAGTTTTGAGGGATAGCAGTAGTAGTTTTTTATGTTGGCTCCTTTGAGGGATTGGTTAGCTATGTTTCTTGTATAATTTTCTTGGGTTTAATATGTTGGTTTTAAATTTTCTTACTAATAGTTATTGTTTGTCATATATATTGGCTTTTGTGCAAGTTTTCTAAAGAATAGGTACTTGTTTTCTTAGTAATCTATGTTAGCTTAAATAATTTTGATTTGGAATTATAAAAAACAAGTTCTTTATGTAGAAGAAATATTTATTTAGCATGGATTTATACTGGTATGGAAAAGCTGAAAAGACTGTGTTCATAATATAGTTTAAAATCTGAACTTCTCTTCCCCTAAATCACCCTCTCACTCTCTATGTGAGGTGAGGGTCACTGCTGTTGCATTGCATTGCAGTTGCATCCTTTCCCACGTTTAATCTTAAAGCTGTTGATTTTATTATATTTTGACAACTTTTCATACTTTAGCATATATTTCCTCAAAACCAATCCCTATTTAGGAATTATATCTCTTACCTCTCATTAAAGGGTGGAAAGATTAAAAACAATTCCAATAACTGATGTTGGTGGGGCTATAAGCTTGGAGGATTCCATGAATATCCTAAAACATGCTCACAACTATCCATCACATGCTCAACCAGTATTTTATTGTTTCCTTTAACCTCCAACAGTAGAAAAATATCCTAGGGCATTATCAAGAATACTTTCACCCCTTCTTCAAGAGTGATCAGAATCACACGTGTATTTAATTTCCCATATTATATTGTTTATGGTTTGTGAAAACAATCTTCTGATGTGTCAAAACCTGAGTAAATTACTTATCAATATGTATAGGTTCAAACATCACAATAAATATAATTATAATTTTAAACATCATTTCATCTTATTGGTCTATGTGACCAAATCAAGTTAAAAATTAAATGATAATAAGATCATCTTGGACACTAATTCTGGAAACTACTGAACGAGTAATAGGCCAAATCTAGGCATCATATAGAAACTAATCTTCACCGGTTCAGCTACATGCAAGATGACTTCCTCGGCCTCACCAGTTGGTTGTTTTCCTATAATGAACCAGTTCTCATTTGGATTTTTTTTCATTGTATCCTTTGTCATACAATGAGAGGTTTGCACCCATATGTTCACTCATTTCCTTCTTTATCCAACATGACAGGGTGGCTTGTATAAAACTTTCTATCTATTAGCACATGTTTCTCTTTAGCAGGAGTTGGGCCAAGCAGCTTACAGACAACTAGCCTCAACCGAAAAAGAAGTAGATAATTTAGAGGGCTTGTATCATTCCCTCCTAAAAAGGAAATTAGATGGCTAGCCCAGGAATCCATCATCATCAAAAAAAATTACAGACTATTTGCTAAGACTAAATCAAGCCACAAATCAGAAACTATTATCTGCATTTAATTGGAGAGAAAATTTCCTTCAAAATATATAATTCTTCAAATTTGTTGTTATCCTTGAGCTTTCTGTTTTTAATATATTCATACCAGAAAGTTTATAAAAATATTCAAAACTTTCTAAGAGCATTAATTTTGGTTTGTGTCAATTCACCTCCCACTCTTGTGTAGTATTCTCCATTTATCGCTATGAAACCTTCTGGATGTTTGAAATTAGTCTTGTTTTGGAAACAATGTTCTTTTATCTATATTTTTATGTTTTCAACAACTGATACTTTTCTGATTCTTGTTTGCTTCAACTATTATTGGATATTGAATTTCAATATAATCTGGGACACCATATTGTTATAATAGTGTAGATGTCAATTCTCATGACTGATTTTTACCCAGGAATGAGATAGCTGATACCATTGATTGTCATAAAGGTAGGTCTATAACCATCTATTGATATGGCATGTGCCTATATAAAGTATACATTCTCCATGGTTAAATTATAACCAAAAAAATTCAATTCAAAATACATGTGAAAGAACAAATAAACATAATGCTTTGGAACAACATGAATAAAGCATAACATGAGTAACAAGTTTAGAAGAAACCTGATAGTATATTTCTGCACAAAATAGGACCAATCGAGTATACGTAGTAAAAAATAGCAGACCAGGCATATCAAGAAAAACATGTAGCAAAATATATGCATGCCATGGTCACAAGAAACAAAAGTCAGCAAATAAAGTCTAAGTTGCAACCGCAAATAAATCATCACAAATGAATTTACAATACAAAGTAATTAAGGATCCTTATGAACAAATCAAGGGAGAGAGGTAGTAAGAATGGTAAGAATTTACCTCAGGTTTTATGTACTGCACACTTCGACGAAATATAAAGACAACACACCGAACTGAAAAAGGAGGGTATAATTTATTATTTTTAGCTCAATTAATATTTTCTCATTAATCTTTGTAGATTCTGTCCACTATCTCGTTGATTATGTTCTCAATTTTTGCTATGTTCCTGCTTCGATTGGAAATAAGTCCTTTCAACTACACATGGAAAAAAGTATGTGGTTTTAAAACCATTACATGCCAATGTTTAGAACATTTAAAATGCCAGTTTGAAAACACATCAAGAGATACCTTTTCAAGTTCAGGTTTCAATCGGTCGATCTCCACTCTAATATTTACTCTCTCCTGCTGCAATTTTGAGAGCTTACCCTCTATAGTTTTCTTCCACAGATGTTGTTGTTAAAAAAGAATGTAATGAAGTAATACAAGGGAATGAAAATAAAATGTATGTAATTTTCTTATGCTTTTGCCATTCTATTCATGTAAAATATTTAGTTTGTAGTGAAAGTTACTTCAAAGGCATCAAAAGTTGAAAGCAATAACTCTATATTTTTTCCTCAAACTCACAATATGAATTACTAAAATTTCTCAGCTATCAAACTATCAAAATGTAGTAAACATCCCCTATTTATCACTAATTGTTAGAAGAATTATGCACACATATATAAAATATATAGAATAATACTTGATCGATAAAAAGAATACAATGAGCCTCGTGACTCAGACTCAAACTCGATCGAGTCAACCGAGTTGACCCCCAACCGAGCTGACTAGACCTTTGAAACGATTCGAGTGACAAGTTTGGTACCGAACCAAGCAAGTCAAGGTGTGAATCGACTCGATCATTAACAAAACAGTGAATTCGATCCAATCTGTACTAACTCAACCAAGTCAATGTGGGACTGCACAGATCACACACATGACACTTAAATTCAAAAAAAAAAATTAATCTAGAAATATAAACATCAAAACTCTAAACCTACTTCATTGTCGAGTCAATTAGCTTTGTAGGATTCCTATAGATCATAACACTATTTGGAGTAAAACACAACTTGCTTTGTAGTACCTAGATGCCACCCAAGTGAAAAATCATCAATCTATAAAGAAACCTCCAAATACAAAAAAAATCTTCACAAAATAGGGCATGAACCATGTCAACAACCTTCCAAGTGGACCAGCTCAATGAGTAACCTCCAAGCATGTAATATCTCTCATGAAATGGTGTATAAAAGAGTGTAAGCATGCTTCAAATGATGACTTTCTCCTTTAGTAGGGATGAACACTACCCTTATGCACGTGTCTCTAAGGGTGAATGTTCCTCAAAGAATGAGAGAAGGCCTTCCTCTAACAACAAAGTAGTACACCAACGTGAATTGGACCTCTTTAGGGCTTCCATTTTATGCACAGGGGCCCTTAATGCAGAAAAAAATTGGTAATTTAGGGCCAACTAGGGCTGTTACTTCTCTTGTGCATAGGTCCAGAGATTTTTAGGGTTGTTTTGTGACCTACGGTTGTAAGGAAAGCCACCGAAGACTGTTATTTTCTACTGATATCCTTCAAGACACTATCAAGAATCACCTAAAACACAATCAAACATGGTTTATAGGGTCTAAAATTAATTGATATTTTTTTTATTTAGGTTTCTTTACCCCCCTTTTGTGGAGAAAAAGCACCCAAAATTCATGATACTGCTATAAATGGCTGATTAGGAGGTTGGAACAGCCCTTATTTATGCCCAGAATGAAGGTTTGAGGCTGTTGGAGTGCCCAAGTCTGCTCTTTATGTCCATATCTATGCCCAGAATTATTTCTTAGTGTCATTTCAACCCTCAAATTCAACCCAACATTTCTCAAAGCCTTTTTTTTCCATTGTTCGTCACTTTTCATAGGGCTATTCATGCACATAACTGCCTTTTAACCCTCCGATTTGGCCCAGATTTAGAGGTAAGCCTGTTTGGTGATGGATAAGTGCACAAGGGTGCCCGAGATGCTAAAATAGGGCTACTTCATACCCTTTTTTTACAGTCAAACAGGTTTGTTTGTGCCCAAATTGATGTGGATGTTTCTATAAGGCATATGAATGAGATTTTAGGGTTGCTTTCACCCATAGATTTCTCATTTTCACAGCCAGAATTACAAAGACCACCTCCTACTGCCATTGATCATCATATTTTAGAGCTGTAATGTGCCCTGATCTTAAAGTTGGCCTAATTATAACTAATTTGAGATGATTTACTGTTTGTTGTGACCTACAAAATGCTCCCAAAGTGCCCAGATTTGTCCCTTTGATGCTCATACTTGATTCTAGAGATGTTTTTATGCCCATAGGACTACCCAACATTGCTCCTAGTGTGCTCATAACTGAAAATGAAAGGGATCAATGCTGTTACACTCCATAAACTATCCAAATTTCAAAACCAACTTAGAACTGTCTAGATTTGATTTCAAGATTACAATCATGACAACTTCACCCCTGGAGAGTGTGATTAGAATCACCAGTGGACACCAATACAAAATGGAGGGTAACACTAAGGAACTTTTTCGATTTTGTGCTGGTTTTAATGCATTTTTAACATGTTTGCAAATTTGTAACTGTACACATATTTTTTTATTTGAATGCCAATATTTTGTACCTGCTGGTATGTTTTGAAATATCTTAAACCTTGTATTTTGCAGTTTGCAGCAGGAGTTTGTGGTAGGTATTTTATTCATTGTGGTCAACGCATGAAGCTTTTGGTTGATTAAGGATTTTAATTATTCCAAACAAGCTCATTTCTGAAAGTGACATTTGATTCCGCACCAAAGATATATCTTTTAATAATGTTGGGTTTAGCCAGCTCATACCTAGTGTTTCCCTACTCTTGGGGGCTTTGGAGTGGGTATGAAATGTTCCTAAGTGTATAGGTACGGTGGTGGGTACATGGAAATGTTTAGGGAGATTTTGCGGCAGGTTTGACTTGTTCTGAGTTGTCATTTCATGGTTTAGGTAGCTCTTTCAATCATTCGGCATGTCATCTCTATATATAGTTTCCCTATCAATGCAATGATTCTTCCCAATGTTTGATAGTTTCCCTGTGATTTCCATTCTTCCATTATGTTAACCTAAGTGGAATCAGGCTTTATAGGATTTATTCGATTGATATCGAGGAATTTTTTGTAATAAATTCTAATGAGCATCTGAACTCTTGTAATAGAAACTAGGAAGATATTATTATAAGTTAGCAGCACAAAATGGTATCAAAACTGTATAGATTTTACTTGAGTTGGAAATCCATGGATTCAAGTGTTTATATTAGGTTTTCTATTTTTTCTACATAATATAGTCATGCTTTATGTTGAAGTGAAAACAAGGAATCAAAATTATCTAAAGTTTTATAAGGATGAAGCAAGCTTATGCATATCAAATTCCCAGGGTCATTCCCATAATAGATTTTTTAGAATGTATTTTTTGCTAGTTCAACATTTAGATCGAATATTACTTCATCTGTTTTTCTTGATATGTATTTTGATTTTTTCTATATATCTTCCTTGATAAAAAAACAAATTTGATTTTATTTCTTGCATTAGAAAATTTAAAATTGAGATTGAATTTTATTTCTTTCATTTACTTGGAAACACCTACACACTAATCAATTTGAGTGAAAATGAAGATGTTTTGTTTGATTCAAATTTTGAGTCAGTGGGGAAGAATGAGTCATATAGTGAAGTTCTGTTTAGATTTGAATGTTGAGGAGCCAAGTCAAATTGATGGAATCCATCCTCTCATAATTGCAATATGTGTGGCTCATCATCCATATGCTGTTGGAAAATTTAACGGTGAGCCAAATATCTCTCATCCTATGGTTATGTATTAGGTGCCTCTTCTAAAGTTATATTAATTTATCCTCTCATGTAATTTCAACTATTTTTCTTTTTATTATAGGTCTTTCTGGATGGCTTTTGCTAGGACCCTTTATCATGCAGATACTAACATGTGAGAATTGCTGAGCAATTATGTTCTTTGTTTAACCATTGAAGGCATGTATAGATACATCATCATCTTCTGTATAGTAATAAGGTTGCAAACATAAAAAAATTATTGAACAGTTTTTATTATGCAACAAATCTCTGATTTCTCTTGATTGACTACCATAGAGCTGTAATTTCAATTTTCATGGCCTATGAAACTAGATCGGCATCATAAGTTGGTTTTGTATTTTAGAATTTTGGAGGTTGACTCTAGGCCCTGCTCTAATCCTTAATGTTTCTTTTGAATTCCTAAATGAGAGTTCCAACTTGAGAGCATAGTGGGAAGAGGTTGTCTTATATTTATTAGGACCTATGTTGACTGTACTGAATTCGATGCCAAGCTTGCTTATGGGGTGTGATTTCAGGCTTTTCATGTTGCATCTGTAGAACACGTCATGCATCCAATTACAACAGAAAATTCCTCCAAACTAGAAACAAAAATGAGGCTTTACATTTGTCCATTGTGAATCACGTGGTAAGGGTATGGCTACAACACTTTATGGTAAGTATAGAAGATACGAACAGTATAATGGTTGCTGATTAGAATGTGGCAGAACAATACTATATATGAATATAGGGTTGCCAGTGCTTTTGTCAGATCTTTAATATGTTGTAAAGTAATTTTGAAGTTTTCCTTTATAAAAATATTGGAAAGCATGAAACAAATTATGTATATATTTGTTCTTGGGTTTTCAATGCTTGTTTCGTGCATGTTTATAATTGTGTGGCTAATTTATTGATTTGAACAACTATTTCCTTTGGTAATATAGTTATTGATAACATATCTCTTGGGTTGATATGTCTTTGATTATCTTTTTAGTCTCTCCTTTCTCTGAAAATTTGTCCTCTTATCTGCATTTCTATGTTGAGTCTATGTTTTGGAGCCTTAATCTTTATTCTCATGAGTGTCATGTCACATTTCCTTGCAATCTTAGCTCACATTGAAATTATCCATTTAAGCTTTATTTTTTTTGCATAGATGTTTGCATCCAAAGAGATTTGTAACTAACTGATGTGTTCATATTTTATTGCTATATAAATACATGAATATGTTGGAAATAATGTCATTGGCAATGGGCACAACTTACTAGCTAGACAATATCCATGTTGATCTATTTTAACTATCATCTATGTAGTTTATCTCCTCACGATGTTGTTTATAAATGTTGTTGGGCCCTAGCATGTTCTTTGATGCCCCTATATATTCCAAAGGTTTGTGGCCCTAAACATTAGCTGGGTTGAACTTTCCTTCTTTCTATGTTTGAACAAGTGTTGTTTTGTGATTACTCTATCTTTGCCATTAGTCATTTTTCTTACATCCTGAATTGATTTAATTGGAATGTTCTCAATGTTCGTTGTATGAACAAATTAACAAGAGTGGATTTTATATAATACTCTTCTTTTTGATGTTTTTCAACCTAAGATTACAGTTAAGTGAAATTTTAAACACTTTATTGCGTCTTATAATATACTAGTATTTATATCAAGATAAAATTTTATTAGTGGTTTCATGATTGGTTTTAACTTTTAACTTTCAGGATATCTTTCACAAAAACAAACCTTCAGATTCTTGAATTGTTGTCATATTGTAACAAATTCTAATTTGTTGAGTAACACAACTTTGAACACTATTTTTCCAATCAGAATCAAGTGCACTGAAAGAGTATTCCTCTCAGCATGATAACTTTTACTCTGAAATATGAATAAACTTTTTCAACTACTTGTAACTCTTAGCCTTTTGGCTCCTAACCCTAAGTCCTTAACCACGTTCATTTACACCTTGGGATATAGTCTTTATCTAAACTATTATGTACTTAGTTATGTCTTATGGTTGGACATTATATGGTGTTATGATTAATGTACTTCATTATGTGAATATGATTTATTTCTTTTTGAACCTTTTCCACCACTTCCTTTCTTGGTCTCATTTCTCGATTGTTCTATATTTCTGTCAATTGGTATGAGGGTCCCATGGTTATGATCCATGGGAGATTTCATCCCTTGTGAAGAAGATGTAATGAGGATGACAGACATTGTTAACCTGAAAAATCCCTCACTCATCTCTACATGGCCTACACCACCCAAGGACACCCATACACGACCCTCATTTGACCCCTACACCCTCAAAAAGGCTCAAAAATATGCAAAAGGGCTTAAAATCCCCTAAAAAGAGCCAAAGAAAGCTCTCATAGGGGCTAAAGCCTCTAAAAAGGGGCTAAAACCCCTCAAAGGATCCTAAAACCCTCAAAAGAGATAAAGTTTGAGTGAAAGGGGCTAAATCCTTGACCAACGGGCTTAGAGCCCTAAAAAAGCTATAAATAGAGGGGTGGGCGTCACTCTCAAAACATTCCTTCCTTGCATACTGTTATGTTTCCTGAGTGAGTGCCTTGAGACTATTTTCCTCTCAAGCCATTCACCCTCCCTCTCATCCATCCTGCCATTGAGCCATAACTCCCCCATTCTCAAGAGAGGTGCTTCTCCAAGCTAGGGCATGGTGGCCCATTTCCACCCAAAGAAGGTATAATTTCTATTTTATTTTGTTTATTTGAGTTTTTCTAACATATATTTGCTTGCAGGTTTATGACCTAGCATACTCTTACTGGTATCCATTGTTTGTTTGCAGGTCTTTGGATGTTTATAACAGTTGTATGTATGGTTTTGGAGCTTAACCCATAACCTTGTGTGCAGAGGGGTTTCTTCATTTCTATTCTATTTCATTTCTATTCCATTTTTCTTGCACAACAACCAGGAACCATACCCTTCCGTCCTATAGAAGAAAGGTAGCCATTCCTGCCCTGTAGTAAGGGAGAAATCCCTGCTACAGAACTGGCGACCATACCAGGTTGATCCCACAGGATCCCTGGGTTTTATTTTTGCAGTTTATTTTCATTTTCCCTAGTTTAAATTTTTGTCAAATCTAGCTTAGATCTCTATTTTTCTGCACTTTTAGTTACTACCGAGCCTCCTTAAGGCCAATCCGAGCCCATTTGACCACATTACAGGTTACTGTTAGCCGGATCTGGGTCAGGATCAAAATATTTTCACTTTCCGGAGCAGGTCACTCTTATTGGGATGACAGGTGCGACCAGGTCGCTCATTTAGGCCCGAAAGGTGCAACCTGGTTGCCCATTTTTCCCTGAAAGGTGCAACCCCCTCTCAGAAGTTAGCTCGCTTCTTTCTACAGGTTCTGAGTGACCCCGTCTCCTATTTTTGGGAAAATTTGGTGACCCCCTTGCCACATTTGACCCGAAAAGTGCGATCTGTCTCTTAGATTCTGATTTTTTAAAAGTTAAGGATTGTCAGTGCAGCTCAGCTGCCTCTGTCCATCAAATCTCTTTCTGTTTCTATTCAGTATTTGTTCATTTTATTTGCAGCATGTGTAAATCAATGGTTAATGGATTAATGAACATGATCAAAGCTTGATTAAAAAACACTGTAATTAAAATCAACATCTTCCCTAGCCCTTCCTCCTCTACCCAGTCATCACCCTTTGGGGTATTCTGGGATAAGACGAAGGGTGAAGCTCGTATAGTAATAGGCACTTCACCTATCATTTTTCAAAGCCACTAAAAATAGGTGACTTGGAAGGTAGAGGGGGTAGAGAAGGAGGGATTCTCATGGTGCTCAGCGTCCTCCCTGTCGACTGACCTTGCATCCGGAGGGTGACTTGTGGATCTATGGATGGGCTTAGTCCCATTGTGTTGAGAGCCTGACACTGTTGAAAAGACTACTCGTTCAAAACACAAGCCCAATTTTCCTTGTAAGCTTTGTGAGGAAGACCACCTTACTTATAAATGCCCTTCTATCATGGAGTTGCGAAGAGTTTGGTTTCATGGTCATCCCATTTTTGGACATTCTGAAGCTTTTCAACAACCAACCTCTCTTAGTCATGTTGGACCCAGTTACCCAACCTCTGGTGGTCATGCTGGGGGAAAAATCTCAACCTCTGTAGGTCATGTTGAGAGCAAACAATCAGCCACTGCTAGTGATGTTGACACCGTTGAGAAAAATGGTCGTATAAAGTGCAAACTTAAGTTCCCTTGTAAGTTATGCAAGGGAGATCATCTTAGTCACCAATGACCTACTATTGTAGAGGTGTGAAGAGTGTGGTCCGAGACTCAAGAATTTCCTTCTCCTAAACAACCTATAGTTTCTCAACAACCTACTCAACCTTTGGTTGATCAAGTGGTCGAACCAATCTCAAATTTGGTTGATCCCACTCTTCTTTCGGAGAGTGATCCTAATTTTATTGAACCAATGTCATCTTTGGTCAATCCCACTCTCCCTTTGGAGAGTGACTTTCTCGAAGCAGTTGAATTGATTCCAGTATCGATCAATCCCACTCTTCCTTTGGAGAGTGAAGTGTCTGCTAGTCACATTTTCTTCACTGCCAGTTCAGAACTTACTGAACAAGGGGGCACTGAACTCATTTCAGATCAACCCCCACCAAGCTCTCGAATTGCTTCCTTTGATTGGGATAGCCTAGTTGAGCCGCGCCTTCCTTCTGACGCACCTTTCCAGATAAAGGTCAAAGTTGAATCATACACGATTGCTCGTTGTATTGTTGATGAAGGATCCTCAGTTAGTATTTTTTCTGCTCGTGCTTGGTGAGGCATGGGATCTCCCAACCTTGTGTCAACTGCTATTCAGTTACTGGCATTTGATAGAAGAACTTGTATAGATTTGGGAATTCTTGCTCAAACACCTGTTACTTTGGGTGGGAATATCGTCTTAGTTGACTTCATGGTGATAGAAGAACCCTTGGACTTTAATATGCTCCTTGGACATGATTATTTCTATGCCATGCAAGACGTGGTGTCAACATTTTTTCATGTGATGTACTTTAATCATGGTGAAGAAATTGTCACTATTGATCAGTTGAATTTTCTTGATCCGTGTCCTGACCCAACTAGAGACTAGGTCTTTCCTTTATCGATTCCCAGTGTTTCTATAGACACTACCCCGCCACAGGTGAGATATGTGGCCTCATGTCCTTTATGTTCAATTGCTACTGAGAGGAAGCCTCTGTTTTCATGCTTACCTTCTCAGGACTTAGTCGTAGCACTTGACTAGGTGAGTCATCCTATACAGACAATGGAGCTTGCTCTCCACTCTGTCGATCCATTTGAAAGTTTAGACATGTGTCCTTTCTCGGATGGTCTCCTTCCTTCAGATGAAGTCTTCCTAGATTCTTTGATACAGTCTGATATTCTATTGGATGTTGGTTCAGTTGTGACTAATTCTAACCCTGATTTTCCTAGTAAGCATGACCTTTCTTCTTATGTTGGTCTTATTGAGTCTTTTGAATCTTCCTTTGAACAGAAAGTCAGTGATCCTGATTAGTTTGTTTTTTCTTATGAATTTTTCAACTCTCATGATACTGAGTTTGTTCCTGTAGACTCTATATCCCTTGTTTATTTTTGATCTCCTTCTGAGGTTGATCTTATTGATTATAACCCCTCGGATCTTGGCACTATAGAGTCCTCTTTCGTTGATTCTTCCTTGACTACATATTTTGTAGAAGATAGCAAAGCCACATGTGTTTCTACTAAAGTGACCCACATCGGATCTTTTCTTCAGAATGTGATCCTGATGTTGTTTCTTGGAGACATGATTATTATTTGGATTCACAATTGTTGTTCAAGCTGTAAATGCATTTGCATGTGCCCTGCTCGCGCTTATGAGCCTGATGCCGGCTTCCACGCTTTTAGCTCATTGTATAAGCCCTCATCTTTGTTCTCATCATTGCTCAGCCTTGTATCATTTTTCTTTTGCAACTTAACACCTTTTACCTTGAGGAGACATTCCCCGAGTGTCCTTATCTTGCTCACTTTCCTTGCATTATGCATAGGTCTATTCCTTGCGCTTGGAACTAGATTCGCCTGCCTATGACACTCGTCTCCTCGCATTTAGAGAATTCTTTCTGCTCTCCTTCGAGCTCATTAAAAACAATAAGGAGGCCACGAGTTGACTTTTCTAGACTCGTTAAAACTTCATGGGAAATATTTTGACTTTCTTTAGGCCCAAGTCCGACTCCTCAAAATAGACTTGACTACCGAGGAAACTTGTCCATTCAGGCTCGTTAAGAATATGTGAATGGGCATCCACATTTGTGGTAGGTTATCTCTTTCTCGGACCATGTGGAATAATACGAGAAAGGAACACTCTCTTTTCTTTGGAATTGAGAAGAGTATTCTCAGGCATAGATTTATCACTTTTCCGGACCTAAGGGACTAAACTCTAAGAAAAGGAACCCCCGATATGAGCTTAGTTTTCTCTTTTTCATGCTCTGGACCAAAACATGAAAAATATTTCGAGTGTACTTTATGTTTTTGTCATGCTCATTAAACCCTAAAGAACAAAGCATCGAGTTTACTATTGTAAGCCCCATTTCTTGTAATCAAATGGATCTTTTCGAGTGATCTTTCCTTCCTTCACACTCGTAAAATGCAGGCTATATGTAGCTTTTGAAGGAGCATTGGGGAGGTGGTAATTTAACCTTTTTCGGACCTTCCTGACTAAGTACAAAAAAGGTGCGCCTTTTCTTCTTTGGAAGTTAAGAGAGTTCTTCTTTTGTATGTTTTATACTTTTTCAGCCTCAGGAGACTAAATTGTATGAAAAAGCACCCCCCTGGAGTCTTCTTTGGAGTTTTCAGACTCTCTAAACTATGAAAACACCATCGAGCATGTACTAGTTTGGGATCGTAAAATCCACAGATCAGTGCCTTATTAAGCATTCTTCTTTCTTTTCTTTGAGCTTGCCAAAAATGAAGATGGTCCTGAGTTTTCTTTCTTGGACTCGTTACACCTTTACAAGAAAGAGGGGAAGGGAAGTTCATTCACATGTTTTTTATATCATAGCAGCAAGTCTTGTTTCCTTGAACAAAGTACCAGTTTTGAGTGTATCAATAGTTGGGTCCTAGTGTTTTGACCTTAACCCGATTCAGAGTTTTTTTACTCCTCCTGTTGGTTTCTTTTCAAATTATATGGGGAATATGTCAATGTCTCCTACATTGCAGATTTTTGTCATTGGTCCTTTTGTGTCAAAATATGCCTAAGTCACTTTTGTGCATGGTCACTATTCAAGGATTAAACCTTTTTCGACCATTTTGCAGTTGCCTTGACCTTTTGTGTCGGCCATTCCCTGGTATCAGTTCATTACATCATATCTTCGATGTTTCTTGTCGTGAAATTTAGTGCCAATTCCAAATCCAATTAGTCTTTGACTTACCTCGTGTTGGATGATGAAGGATGCCTTAATGCCTTCCTTCCAACAGATCTCTTCCTATCGATTGCAACACCTCTTGCTCTGGGAATGAGATTTAGAGTTTTATGACAGTACCTTGGGGATTGTAGTCATCAATGGCAATTTCCCTCACTATTAGGTAGTGGGAATACCTTAATGTCTCCTACTCGATGGATTCTTCAAGTGTTCGACTTCAAGTCCTTGTATTCACACTTGTTAGAATGTACTAGGTACCTTGGGGACCATTTTCATTAATGGTGTTTTCCCTCGCGCTTGTTAATGGTTCTCATTATTGATCGGTAATCAAACGGTTTCCTCCATGTTCGACTTCAACTCCCTTTATTTGCATGGTTAGGATTCATACCTTTTTTAGGTGGTTTGGATTGAAGACCTTGGGCCGACAGTAACCTCGTCATTTTGCTATTTCCCAAGTTGCGCAAGACCTTGTTACATTTTATATGACATTTTGTTGAGACATAGATCCACCTTGTATTTTTGTGGCTATGATCGATTGTCGAGTATGGATCCACCTGTATCTTTATGGCGATGTTTTGTATATGGACATGTATGTCCCAGAGATCAGTTTTTTCTAACATTTATCTCTCTTACAGGTACCTTTGTTCGAGCCTTTTGATCTTGGATTCTCTGCTCTCTCCATACTCAGCTGTTTCCTTTATAATGTATTTCGGCTATCATCTTCCCCTCTAACCTCATACATTAGGGGGCATATGTTATAGCTCAAAATGACACATCTCTTCATGTGACCACTTTCCTATGTTTTCGTCGCATTTCGACACTTCCATGACGACACTTCATGAAAAGTCACTGAAAAAAGAACCTAACTTGGAGGACCCATATCTTGAGTTCTGTAACTCCATTTGACCTCATCTCTATTCCATTGGAAATATATTTTAGTTAGCTAAAACTTTCCAGAAGACACCAATGTCTGAAAATGCCCAGAAATACCCTAAAAATGAGTTTTTTTGTGTGTATGCGACTTGCCTTAAGGAAAACCTGCATACTCCTTAAGTACGTGACTTTTCTGCATTGCAACCTGCGTGTACTCCTTGTGTACACGACTGCTATTTCTGCAACCCAAGTACACCTCTTAAAAATGTCAAAAAAATATGAATTTTGAATTTTGGGTAGTTTGGGTAGTTATGCAATTGACTCCTTCAGTTGTAACTACTTTTTCTTCGCCCCTAACTCTTAAGCATATAAATAGAGGTAGGGAGGTCCATGAGAGGGGACTTGAATCTTTGCATTGTTATGCTGGAGGATTTGGAGCTCTCTTTGCCCACACCTTTTCCCTGGCGATCATCCCCTTATGTTGCAAATCTTGGAGGCTGAATTCTTTGGAGAAGAGAAGCAACAAAACCAAATCAAGGTTTCGTGAGGTGCCGAACTTGAAGAGAAGGTATACTTGTACTTGTTTTTAATATTAATAAAGATGTGATGTCCTTCTTCTTCCCAAATCATTGTTCAATGTGTGATTGAATCTCTGTTTATGATTAGATGTTGATGTTAATCAGATAATTATTTCATGTTTATTTGATTATTATTGCTTTATATGTGGTCATATTGGTTTGAGGAAGGTATAATTCGTTTTGCAGGTCTCTTGGAGCAAGAGGAGCAAGAGGAGCAAGAAGAGGATTGAAGGGCAGCTTGGATCAACCTTCATTTGGCTAAGGTATGAACCATTCTAATCTCTGAAACTTACTTATATTTACTTGCAGAACCATTTTCATCCACCTTTCAACCCCAGTACGTTGATGACCTCTTAAACCCTAGCCATAGGACACTTTCCTTTACAACAAGCATGTGTAAATCAATGGTTAATGGATTAATGAACATGATCAAAGCTTGATTAAAAAACACTGTAATTAAAATCAAAATATTCCCTAGCCCTTCCTCCTCTACCCAGTCATCACCCTTTGGGGTATTCTGGGATAAGACGAAGGGTGAAACTCATATAGTAATAGGCACTTCACCTATCATTTTTCAAAGCCACTAAAAATGGGTGACTTGGAAGGTAGAGGGGGTAGAGAAGGAGGGATTCTCACGACGCTCAGTGTCCTCCCTATTGACCGACCTTGGATCCAGAGGGTGACCTATGGATCTATGGATGGGCTTAGTCCCATTATGTTGACAGCCTAGCACCCTTTCCTGGTTGAAGATAAATATAGGTGCAAGGCAGTCACATAGTCAGGCTGTCATAGTTCAGATTCACAAATGGTACATGTGTAAATTTCTAATTATCATTTACTGCTTTCATTGACAATGTTTTGAACTCTATGGAATATTCATAAACCATTTAAGAAACCATTAAGCATAACATAAAGACAAAATACATATACACGAACCATACCATATAAACCAACCCAACTCAGTTCATGATACTGAGTGAGCCATTAAAATTTACAATTTACACTAAGTCAAACATTTGGAGTCTTTGAGGACATAAGTACCTGGCTGCCTTAAACATGGGCAGTACTTGGGATCAGCCCAAAAAATAATTGTGAGCAGTACCATGGGAACCCCAAAGTAGCTGGCCACTTAGAGGAATTTCCAAGCAAAACAGGAAATGACCCCCATCGATTGACTAGCACTCCCATGAGAAAAAAGCCAAGCACTGTCTTCTAGCAGTCTTGGTGGCCGAGTGACCACTTGAAGCTAATAGGAAGCCATTAAAACCAGGGTCCAAAAATCATCACCATATTTCACCATTTTGACATACAAATCAGACACGATTGATCCCCCATGTTCTTCCTCATTCTTGAGTGGTGACCCACCATAGTTTGGGTTCTTGAACCAACATCGTCGAGACCATTCTCAATGACCCTCTACACCATTAGAAGGCCACACAGCCTTTGATTTAGACTCAGAATCATACCAATCTAAGCCAGACTTGCATACTGCACCATCAAGCCCCATGGCTGGTGCAAACCCAGATCCATTTTTCGATGTAGTGATTGGTAGTGGACCCATGTCCACACCCTACACCACCATGAACACCTCTGCTGGTGGCCCCAACATGGTCATGAAAATCATCATAAGCCAGCTACCACCACCCACATTGACCAGTCAAGTTGTCCCACCTGTAACACATGGGGGCAATATGCCTCCACCTACACTTCCCTTCTTGTCATACATGGGGGAAGTGTCCCTTCCACCTACACTACCCCTCCTACCACACTTACGGGCACTGGCCCATCCACAATGGTGCCACAAGTACCCCCAGTTATGCAGGTGCATCATGTCCCCACAAAATCCACCACCATGGCTGCCCCATCTCACATCAACCTTGGGTCAAACCTTCCTTTCATGGTACGTCTCAACTTTCCTGACTTGGATCGGTTAACAAACTACCCTATCCACCATCTAACGTTTTGGCCTCCCATGCCAACCAAACTTCCCTTAGACATTCCCAAGTTTGAAGGGAAGGCAGGGGAGTGCCCCCAAAAACACATCATGATGTTTCATCTAACGTTCTCATCAAGCAACATCATAGATGATTCAATTAGACTTCGACTGTTCCAACGCACCCTCACAGGTGCTGCAGCCAAGTGGTACATTGAGCTACCACAAGCCAAGTACCTGGATTTCAACTCCTTGGCTTTCATGTTCTTGCAATATTTCCAATTCCCCGTTAGATACAACGAAGGGGTGGAAATATTATTATCTTGCTGCCAAAATACTACGACCCACATAACCGACCACATCCATGAGTGGCAGTGACGCCATAGTTTGTGCAAGATCCAACTTGATGACAGGATCTTCGTGGATTGGTTCCTAAAAAATTTGTTACCACCTATAGAAAAGGACGTTGCATTCAAACGTCCCCAATCCGAAGAGGAGGTCATCTTGAAAGCCCAATAGTTTGATCTAATCTATGCACAGTTTGGATACCTTTACACTGCCATTCTAGACACTCCCCGTGCGAGCACCTCCTACCGGGATGCACCGATGGCATCCCATGCTGCAGATGGCATCATAGGATCTGTCTCTCACCAACCACAACACTATTTGACACCACCTGCAATATTACCACAACCAAGTAACACCCCTAGTGTTGTGTACCAAAACCAAACTCCAGACTATGCAAGAATGATGTCCCAGTTCAGAGCCACAACTTCTTATGCACAACCTATGCCAATGCAGTAGGCCTAGGCATTATTTTGGTCGACATAGCAATACATAGGAAAAATGTCCACATTTGTGGCACCGACACCCACCCAAGTCTACTATGCACCATCGATACAAGTTTTTCAAGCCCCCACCCCTGCTCCACTTGCTCCTTTGGGACAAGTGTTTGCATAGAAAAACCGTCCCAACCAACTAGCCCCCAATAACCAACAAGGGCAAGCTAGGAATAACCGACCCCAGAACCAAGGAAATAATCAACCGCAGGGAGGAGGTCAACAACCAAATCCTCCCAATAATGACACAGCGAACTGGCAAGCCCAAAATCCTCAATGACCAAATGCACTAAGATGCAACCCTCCATTGCATACAAACCAACCTAGCACACTGTGCGAGGTCTACGGGCACTACACATACGAGTGTCCCTTCATGGGTCGCGCTAAACAGACCATTAGAAATGAGGTTCAACATGCCACCAATACAATAGACCAAGCCCAACCCAACCCAGAACCCCCAGGACCTCCTCCTATGGTGCTCCAAAACCCATTACCAGTCCAAGGATTGGTGGCAACCGCACCCCCTCCCCAACCCAATCCCAATGCTCTAGGGGAACCTCCGACAGAAGAAACATGTGTCCACCACCTGCCAGCTATGACAACTGAAGAGGTCAATTTACAAACTAGATGAAATCAGTATGAAACCAACATTGAACCCACTGACACATCAGTGACATCTACATCTAAAACAACCAATTCACTTCTTCAGTTACCCCCTTATTTGCGCCCCCCCATATGTCGGGTTTCCAACAACGCCACGGCTAGAGCTGTTGCATAATGGATGAGGGGGAATCCACGTGCGTTATCTATATCCTAGTCTGGAAGAAGCTTGGATCCTCAATTCTGCAACCATCCTCCACAACTCTGGGAGCTTATGATGGCCATCCCACTAAAGCCGAAGGAATCCTCCCCCATGTCCCCATCACATTAGCTGGGAAGACAGTACTGATTGACATAGAGGTCGTTAATGCTGAATTGGACTATAATCTTCTCCTCAGAAGAATTTATATGTATGCCATGAGAGCCATTATAGCATCAACTATTTTTCATCTCATGATGTTCCCCCACGAAGGGAAAATCATGACGATTGACCAACTAACTTATCACGATCCGCAAGGGCTAACACCACCCATCAACATTATCCCTACGATCAACACCATTGATCTGCAAGGGCTAACCGCATCCGCCAATGTTATCCCTGCGGTTAACACCATGGTTGAAAACATACCAGCCTCCCCATTGTTGAATGTGAGCCCTAGGTTATTTGCCGATACCACCATGATGACTTATTTCCCCTTATTGTGACCACCATTAACACCAAATGAGACTGTGGGTTTGTGCATGCTCTCATCCAGCACTGCTGCACCCAAACATCAACCGCAGTTGCAGCCACAACCGTAACCGCAACACCATCTGTATCCGCAACACCATCAGCAGCCGCATTATCATCAGTAGCTGCAACATTATGTGCAGGTGCCACCACAACCTCATCCCCACATGCAACCATCAAGGAGTTATCTGGTCTCCTCCCCAGTCAACACAATTCCCTTCCTCTTTCCTCTACCTGGTGTCATGAGCAAGCCAGTAATGGCTACCTTAAACTTACCCAAATTTACAGTGGGAATTCCCGTGTGGTACCTAGATCCATTAGCTCAATCACTAGTGCCCCATGTAGTCTTAACCCCTATGCAACCCATTGCGGTGAGTCTCATCCTCCACCCAGCCCGCAAAAACCAACCACCCCACCCAAAAAGGGCTAGGGGAAAAACAAGAAAGCTACCATTGAACCTCGATAGATCCCGCCTTGCACCATCTACGAAGAATAGGGCCATCCAACTCAAAACTACCTCTAGATTCCCATAATCCATGCACATTTGGATGCCATGGATACAACGAAAAACCTCCCTGTGGTTGAACTTCCAAGTGGGCCAATAGTGAGAAACAAGTCATTGAGAACAAACCAGTTTGCAACCTCTACAGTTTGTATGGACACTATCCTCACCACTGCCAAGAATTGTCTGAGTTTTGAATGGCTCTAGCCAATCTTCGACAACATTCCCTTGAATCTAAGATCAGTCTGATCGAAGAAGTTCACCCCCCACCTCCTTATTTAGACACCATGTCCATCTACATGATGTCTAGTTCTGCAGACCCTCTTGTCTCCACCACCACCAATGGTTCATCAGACCTGTCTCTTTCGTTGTTTCCGCAACCGCAGATCCATCCGCAGCTGTAACCTCAGTCACAACCTCAACCTCAGTTACCAGGGAAATAGTGGAGTTCATTCCCGATCAACATGATCCTTTTCCTTTTTCTTTTCCTACCATTTGGGATCGTGAGTAAGTCTGTCTTGGAAACCTGCAATCTACAGGATTTCACACTGGGAGATCCTATGTGGTACCTTGAACCACCTACCCTACCTCTAAGGCCCCAGGATGTGTTGACTCATGTCCATCCAATTAAGATGATGTTGCACCTACCTCCAGGTCCATCAAAGGCTCCTCATGTCTCCATGCCTTCCCCTCTTCCTCTAATAGATACTGGGGCCAAGGCCACCAAAGCCACAACCAATACCATTTACATGATCTCTAGCACTAGTTTCCCTTTCGTCTCATCGATCGTGGAAGATCCACCTGATCTATCCTGGCACCAGTTATGCGATGACGAAGAGATCTGTAAGACCACCTCCGGTTTTACCCTGTTCCCTTTAAACCATAGTGTGGAATCGGTTCTTCCCATAAAAGACTAGATTCTGTCACCCTGCCTTTCCAATGAACTTTGTCTCGGTAAGGGGGCATACCTCTTCATCGACTCAGATGATCACCTCTTGAAGAAGCCACGTAACAGGCTCTACCTCAATAGGGTCTATGCCTGATATCACCCACGGGGGCTTCACTTGTTGACCAATATCCTATCACGTTAGTTCATATTGTGGGTTTTAAAATTATAAAAAATTGAACCAATATATTGTAGGTATTGGGGTGATGAGGGGTTTAAGGTGGGGGTGGGTAGGGTGGTTTATAAGGATTGAGGTATAAAAAGGCACGGGGAGGAGGTTTTAAGTATTGGGAGGGGGTTTCAACAAAAAGAGTTTGAGTCAATATATCTTGAAATTAAGGGTATTCTTTAATATCCCACGATCGCACGTGCTATGTAAGAGGTTCACTAAGTGAAGTCCCCGTGATATCACCACTATGAGTCCCTTATAGCGTAGTTTTTTTTTCCTTTTCTGTTTTTCAACATTTTTTACCACAAGTCAAGGGTAGCACCATTAGTTTCTAATCCAAAGTCACTTGGAGCTTGTTTGATACACGTCTCACACCTTCGGGCTCAAATTTTCGTCCTCTATATTTTTATGAGACCATCATCTCATGTTTAACAAGTAATTTTCAGGACCACTTCCTGAAAGTTACCTCGATTTATGAGCCACATCATGGTGATGCAAGTGTCTTCATACCTGTAATTGAATCACACTTTCCTACCACCAATCATGCAGGTTCTCGGGCCACCTCCCATAAGGCACATCATTTTTATTTTTAACACATAGCTGTCTACTCTGTCCACCGCACCTTATGCGGATGTCCGGACCATCGTCCGAAAGATGGATCATTTCCTTTGCACGCATTTGGCATATAACTGCCTCCGAACTTGCACTGAAATCACATGTAGTCAAGTCCGTCCACCACAACTCACACATAGCTCTCCTGACCTCTGTCTGAGAGCCACCTCGGTTTGTATGCCTCTGCCACACCGATTCATGTGCCTCTGCTGCGATCTATCCCATGCATGTATTGGTAGGTTTAAGGGCGACTTGCTCCATCCATACTACATGGATGACCTTTGGACCACTGTCCACTGTCCTGACATGGGGCACCACCTGTGCCATCACAATTGGTTGACCATACTAGAGTTTTGTTGAAGCTCTTTTATGACTCCTAAAAGAATGAAAAGATGGCTGAGCGCAGCTGCTTCCTTCTCCGCTCGTTAAAGTATAGAAAAGGGAGTCTACATCATCTCATTTATCTCCTTTTGCAGACTATGTAGACCATCAAATGAAAAGGACCACCTTGGCACATTCAAGCCAATACCATTCCCCTCTGCATCCTTTTATGCTTTCTCAGCAAGAGGGGTCAAACTTTACGAAAAGTCTCACCATGGGTTTTCGTTAAGCTCTTTTCTAGACTTCTCAGCAAGAAAAGATTGTCGAGCAAACTTGGTTTTTTTCATGGTCATAAAAGTATCTGAATGACCGTCCAGTTAGTATAGGTTTAACCGTTTCTGGCCTCATTGGACTACCAACGGTAAAGAAGTCTCTCATCCCCTATAGGATGGGCGAGATCTCCTATGCATACTTTTATCCTTTTTTGGGCATAGGATACTACCAATGAAAAAGAGCCCCCACTGGAGTCTTCTTCATGCTTTCAGGCTCTCTAAAATTGAAAGCACCATTGATCATTTACTTTCTCGGGCTTGCCAAAAATCTACGAGATCGTACCACAATGGTGCCTCCAGACACCACCCCACAGATAACAGTTTGGTAGCATTCCACTTTGGATCACCTTTGTTCAGAGTACTCTACAATGTGTCTTCCTTGGATCCCATAAGTACCAAAAGTATCTACCTCCCCCAAGTATTTCCCATCTGCAGTGACATTCCCAGTATTACAGCTATGATCTTTTTCCCATGAGTTAGTTTCATTTGTTTCCTGGTCTGCCCTGCCATCATAATTTCAAAAAAGGAATTTTTAGTCCACCACACTCCCTCTGCCCCTGTTCAACTCCTCCCCCCCCATTCAATGGGTTAGTCCTCATATTATCTCACACCTTTCGGTTATCTCCCTCGTGCTTCTGGTCAAGGAAACATCATTTCCTTGACCAGGGGCAGGTCTCCCTCTATCGACAACAACACACATATTCCAGAGGATATACCTAGAGGTCCCTGTATCTTGGTTTCATTAACCTCATTGATGAGTTCCTTGGACCACTTGAGAAGAGTCCGTAATGCCTCTTGGGATGGTTATTTCTCACGTGCCCGAATCCAACTACATCATCGCACCATTGAGATTCATACAGGGTATTGGTCCGTAGAGTATTTGGTTGAAGACCCCGGATGTCACTGTTGGGGCGCACACCTTAACGGTCTCTAATTTTGGTAACTCCCCGGTTTTTGTGGAATTTATAAGCGGAGTTAGGACTCAAAATAGTCTTAGGGGTGTCGAGGTTGAGTCAAAGTCCTCTTTTTGTAATAAACCCATGGTTTAAGTCCAGGGTTTAGGGTTCAGGGTGCCCATGGTTTAAGCCCATGGTTTTGTAATAAGTGCACTGTATAAATAAGCACTCTTGTAAAGAAGTCAGGTTAGGATTTTGATGTAAGAAGAATTGATGCAAAGATAAGGCTTTTTTTTTAAGAAAGCTTAAGTCCCAGCTGTGTGCGTGGATGACCTCTGCAGCTGTGTGCGCAGAGGGTTTTGGGTGATTAAGGAAATCTGCAGCTGTGTGCACAGAGGCCTACAGCTATGTGCGTGGCTTTGAGGACTTGAAGGGATCTGCAGCTAAGTGCGCAGATCAGAACTATGGTTTTTGTAGAAAGTTGAATAAAACACAGTTCGGTGGACATAACCCCTACACTGGGGGTGAACCACGTTATATCTTGTGTCGTGGTCTATGTGTTGTTTCTGTTATGTTCTTTCATGCATTAATAAATATATATCTGATAAGTAAGATCACTGCTAAAATGCTAACTTCGCTATGAATTCCCAGTAAAGGGTTAAGCAAGGCACTGTTTGTTTATCTAACCGCGAAGCTAAATAAGTGAATGTTAAGCTCTGTGATTATGTTTATAATTTGTTAGAAGCTAAAGGTACAGTAATATCCCTCTTCTTCTTGCAGAAACCTGGTTCTGTGGCACCCCATAGTTGTTTCGGGTGAGACTGCAACATGTTCGCAGGTTGTTGCCGAAAGGGCCAACACTGTGGGTCTTTTGTTGGTGCGAAGTGAATGGTATAAAACCCGGGTCTGCCCTATAGCCCAACAGTCACCTGACTCTATCACATTGATGAGTATATTCGAGGGACCTAAACAGGTTTATGTCCCTTATGATTTCCGGGTTACGTTAGAGACAGTGTTCAGAAGCCCCAGCAGTGCTTCTATATAGATTTATGATTGATGCATCATATTTATACCATAGAGACTCTGACTCTCCATCACTAAGTCCATATAGCTATGTACCATTCCAGATCCAGCAAGCCATCAGTCATGAAGATATAACATTCCATGAGAGTACCATGGGTCCAATGTAGCAGTTCTTCAGATTCGTATTGTATTCAGCCTCTCTTTGAGGCAACCACTATGTATCATCAGTTGTAGATGATCGGCTCTCGTATTATAGAGCATAGATCACATTATTATTTTGACATTGTTACAAGCATGGGGATGCCCTCCTCGTCCATATACATGTCACACATTATTCATATCTCACCCATTGATGGGAACCATATTAATACAAAAACCAAAATCCACCATGCCCTAGCCCAGGAAGCACCACCTCTTCGCAGAAAATCCTATGATGTCCATCGTCCATACGATGAGCTCCTGCCCTCAAATGTTAGGGGGCAATCTGTTACCCCAAAAAATCCCTCATTTAGCTCTACATGGCCTACACCACCCAAGGACACCCATACATGACCCTCATTTGACCCCCACACCCTCAAAAAGGCTCAAAAATATGCAAAAGGGATTAAAATCCCCTAAAAAGAGCCAAAAAAGCTCTGATAGGGGCTAAAGCCTCCAAAAAGGGGCTAAAACCCCTCAAAGGAGACTAAAACCCCCAAAAGAGCTAAAGGTTGAGTGAAAGGGGCTAAAAGCCAAAAAAAAGGGCTAAAGCCTTGACCAGGGGCTTAGAACCCTAAAAAAGCTATAAATAGAGGGGTGGGGGTAACTCTCAAAACATTGCTTCCTTGCATACTGTTATGCTTCCTGAGTGAGTGCCTTGAGACTATTTGCCTCTCAAGCCATTCACCCTCCCTCTCATCCATCCTCCTATTGAGCCATAGCTCCCCCATTCTCAAGAGAGGTGCTTCTCCAAGCTAGGGCATGGTGGCCCATTTCCACCCAAAGAAGGTATAATTTCTGTTTTATTTTGTTTATTTGAGTTTTTCTAACATATCTTTGCTTGCAGGTTTATGGCCTAGAATACTCTTGCAGGTCTCCATTGTTTGTTTACAGGTCTTTGGATGTTTCTAACAGTTGTATGCAGGGTCTTGGAGCTTAACCCATAACCTTGTGTGCATAGGGGTTTCTTCATTTCTGTTCTATTTCATTTCTATTCTGTTTTTCTTTCACAACCACTAGGAACCCTACCCTTCCGTCCTATAGACGGAAGGTAGCCATTCCTGCCCTGTAGTAAGGGAGAAATCCCTGCTATAGACATATTACTGCATTGTGATTCCAGGGACAAGACGGTGATTGACCATTTCAAGAAGGAAGCACTATTGAGGAAATGTTAAAGCCATGGGCTTGGATGAATGATATGGGGTGCATTTTGAAATAAGCAATTATCAAGGAAGCGTGGAAAAGATGGGTAAACAATATTCTAATCACCCAATAAAATATGAAGTATAATCATCCTGTATATGTAATTAGGCTAAGGGTATTGCCCATTGTTTATTTAATAAGATACTATTGCAGAGTTTGTGGTGTTAAAATTTTTTGTATATCAAATCGCATTCACTCTAGAGTTGGACATAATTGCTTAATTAAATGTTTGTATTAAGTTTTAATCTTGCTATTATTGAATTCAGTCATTGAATACATTTGTTGTTTTATTTTAGTGAATCCATTGTGCAAATTTGAACTGAGACATTGGGTCTTGCACTACATGGTATTAAAAGTGGGAATTTGAGGAAGAAAATTGTAATGTTGTAGGAAACATGGAGCTAGGGTTTACCATGTACAGAAATAGCCTGAAATGCAGCACACATAGTAGGGCCTTGAACCACATTTTACGATTTGAAAATGTGTATCGAAAGATGAGCTTCTGTTTCTAGGGCATACCAGGATCCATATGATTCATTTCCTCATCGAAATTGGGAAATTTTGATTGGGTTTGACCAAAGTGCTGGTAATTACTGCTAATTTTAAATTCTCAAAGTAAAAGTCAACATTTTCCTTTATTTTCCGTTTCCACCCTTCTACTTAAATTTTTAACATTAACATTGATTGTTCTAGGATGTTTGGGAGAAATTCCAACTTCATCGGATTTCATATAGATAAAGTAGAATTTCATATCCCATTCATAATTTAGCATACTTAACACTTTTTAGGATGGCAGGATTGCATTGCAATTGGATTCTATCATTTATGAAAATACGGGATTCACATTTAATCAAGAGCACCAAGCCCTCTATGTACCCTGATGTTGGTGGTGATGATTGTTGAGCTCCTTTGTCATGGCCTTATCACTGATTAGCCATGTTAATCATTTTGTACCGTATTTTAAGGAATGCATTAGGAAATTTCATCAAAATTGGATGGTGTTCATTGTTGATTGATGTCCCTGGAGGATTGAGGTAGGGGCAAGGCTAGATAAGGAGGCAGAGGGTGATACTAATGACGAGGAACCCATAATAAGTGATAGTGGAACAATGCTTATGCTCGTTGTTGAATTGTTCTTGCTCATTTATTCATACTACTTTCTTTTAAAGTTTCAATATAATGTGCTATTTATAAAATAGCACATTGTATATATATATATATATATATATATATATATATTGTAACATTTCTAGCACGTACTTTTGTCAGAAACTCATACCCATTTTTATGTATCATGTAACCTAGGTGTTGAAGGACTTATGGAAAATGCATTTCTAGTCTACATCTTCATGACTATAGGTTATTCTCAAATGATGTCAAAAGGTTGGATTGAAATTCCAGAAATGACATAAAAATAATCAATCAATGTTTCGTCTTCATGACTATAGGTTAGACAATATAGTAGCTCATATGTATTTTCTCTTCATTTAGGGTTATGCAATTTTGTAATGTTTATGAAAAAATTACTATTGAATGTCACCACATTGAAATATGATAGTTACAAGTTGAGAACTAATGTAATATGAAATAATTGGTAGTAATAATTGATGTTATCAAGTGGATCATAAAATATACACTCACACTATTACAAACAATGGACTTTTACATTCATACTTATTTTAGCAGCATTCTACAACAATATGTTTGTGAAGTATTTGATAAAAAACCCTGACCCAATCATAGTAAGGCCGTGTTAAAAAATTAATTTGAATAGGAACACACACTATAGCATTATGATAGTCATTGACAGAATAGGTGAACAAGTTTTAACTATGAATACAATTTTTATTATTATTAATATACAGTACCCCGTCGGTTATCCTACGTTCAATGCCTAGCAACTGTTGTCGGATTTCATGTCAATCCGACAAAGTTGTTGTGCCTCCGACGGTATATTGTCATCACATTTTGGACATGCTAGGGCCCTCATCTGACAACATTGTCGTAGGAAATTCGATGGACTTGCCATAGGATATTCGACGACCTTTCCGTAGGAAATTCAATGGCCTTTCCGTAGGAAATTTGACGGGCTTTCCATAGGAAATCCGACGGCCTTTCCGTAGGAAATTCTATGGGATTGCCGTAGGATATTTGATGGCCTTGTCGTAGGAAATATGATGACCTTTATGTATTAAATTTGATGGCCTTTCCGTAGGAAATTCGACGGCCTTTCCGTAGGAAATCCGACGGCCTTTCCATAGGAAATCCAACGGTTGTGGATTGGCATATAACATCCAACGTTATGCCACCGACGAACAAAAAAAATTGAGTTTGTCGAATACCCGACAGGTTATTGTCGAATTTTAGACATGGAAACCATCTGATTTTGGGCTCAAATTCTGTTGTGTTTAGATATGCTAAGACCAAATCTCCTACTTCATAGTTCTTCTCTCTCCTTTAGGAATCTGATATGGCCTTCTAAATGGTGTTACTCTACTGTAACCTTGCTTTCACTTGCTCCTGCAGTTCACTGATCCTTGTTGCAAACTCTTCTCCATCAGCACTCCTCTTCTCCATTTGACCTAACTCACGGACTTCACACACTCCTCTTGGATGCATTCCATACATAATTTGAAATGTACTCATCCCTGTACTCCTGTTTGGTTAATAATTATAGGAAAAATCAGCCTGAGCCAACACTCTGTCCCACTGCTTAGGATTCTCTCCAATCAAGCTTCTGAATATGTTTCCCAGACTCCTATTAACTACCTCTGTCTGTCCATCAGACTATGGGTGATATGTTGGACGGAAGTTTAGTCTGGTACCCAACTTCTTCCACAAGGTCCTCTAGAAATGACCTGTGAACTTTACATCTCTGTCTGATACAATGCTTCTAGGTAAACCATGTATTTTCACAACTTCATTAAAAAACAAGTTAGCAATGTGTGTAGCATCACTAGTCTTGTAGCATGGAATGACATGTGCCATCTTAGTGAATCTATCAACAACTACGAAGATAGAATCATGTCCCTTCAGAGTTCTTGGTAAACCCAGAATGAAATCCATACTCAAAGAATCCCAAGGCCTAGTTGGAATACGCAATGGAGTATACAATCTTGTGTTCTAGCTTCTCCCTTTAGCATGTTGGCATACTCTGCATCTGCTTACAAACTTCTCAACTTCAGACCTTATCCCTGGCCAAAAATAGAAATGACCCAACTGTCCAAAGGTTTTATCACTTCCAAAGTGACCTACCATACCTCCATTGTGTTTTTATTGTATCAAGTTCTCTCTCATGGAACACTTTGGTACACAAAGTTTATTGCTTTTAAAGAGTAAACCATCTTGTAGCGCATACTCCATCCATGGCTCTTTGTCCACCTCTAATGGATTCTTACAAGCCCTATAAGCTTCCTGGAATTCAATGTCAGTCGCATACAAATCCCTTAAATGCTCAAATCCCAAGACTTGGATCTGATTCTCTTGCATAATCAACAGTCTTCTACTTAAGGCATCAACTACTCTATTTGACTATCCACTTATGTGCTTCAACACAAAGGTAAATCTTTATAAGAACTCAACCCACTTGACATGTTTCACGTTCAACTTAGTTTGCTACATAATATACTGCAATGCATGGTTGTTGGAACACAACACAAATTCTCTAGGAATTAAATAATGTCTCCAATGCTTCATTTCTTGAACAATAGCATAAAACTCCTTGTCATAATATGAATACTTCTTCTTTGCATCATTCAGCTTCGCACTGAAATACGCTATAAGATTGTCCTCCTAACCTAGTACATCTCTGATTGCTACTCCACTAGCATCACACTTCACTTGGAAAGGGTGCTTGAAGTCTAGTAACTTCAATACTGGTTGCTCAGTGATATTCTTCTTCAAGAACTGAAAACTCCTTTCAGCCTCTACTATCCATTGAAATGGCTATCTATCCTTCTTAATTGTCTCAATAATAGATGCACAAATACCACTGAAATTATTTATAAACTTCCTATAGAAACTTTCCAATCCATGAAAGCTTCTTGCCTCAAATATGTTCCTAGGTGAAGGCCAATCAATGATTGCTTGCACCTTTTTTGGATCCATCTTCAACCCATCTCTTGAAATAACAAATCCTAAATATACCATATCTGGCTTCATGAATGTACACCTTTTCACATTAATCAACAAATTTTCATGTTGCAGTCTCTCTAAAACATATCTCAGATGCTTCAGATGCTCTTCTTCTGTTTGGCTGAAAACCAAAATGTCATCAAGGTAAACTATCACAAACTTACCTATGAAATATCTCAATACTTCATTCATAAATCTCATGAAAGTTCTTGGTGTGTTGGACAATCCAAATGGCATGAACAACCACTATTACAACCCATCATTTGTCTTAAAGGCTGTATTCCACGTATCTCCTTCCCTGTTCCTGATATGATGATATCCACTCTTCAAATCTAGTTTTGAAAAGCATGTTTCCCCACTTAAGCAATCCATCATGTCATCCATCCTTGGTAATGGAAACCTATATCCAATGGTAATATTTTTAATTGCTCTAGAGTCAATACACATTCTCCACTCACCATCCTTCTTTGGTGTCGGTACTGTTGGTACTGCACATGGACTCAGACTCTTCTGGACCAATCCTTTGTCCAACAATCCTTGGGCCTGGTTCCTCAATTCTTCATTCTCTTGAGGTGTCAACCTATATGCTGCCTTGTTTGGTAAACTGGCTCCTGGAATAAAATCAATTTGATGACTTATATCCATCCTTGGTGGTAACTCATTGGGTAAATCATCCACTACAATGCCACTAAACTCACTCAACATCTCCTGAATCTCCTCAGGTAGATATTTCATGTTAGTCCTCATTGTCACCACTCTCGATCTGCATACCACAGCATAGCTTAACTCATTCTCCTCAATCTGCAGCAAATATTCCTTTCCTAACAACATCAAAACTTTGGGTGTTGATTGTCCTGCTGTACCACCTTGTTGCAAAGGGTGAAGTACATGTCTTATCCAATTTTTCTCAAAACTATGACAGTTACTCCTACCATCATGAGTCACTTTCTTACCAAATTTCCATGATATTCCTAACAGTATATGACAAACATCCATGGGCATAACATCACACAGAATATTGTCCTTATATGGACCTATTTGGAAATCAACTTCACACTTCTCACTTACCAGGATTTGATGCCCTTTATGTAACCAAGATACTTTGTATGGAACAGGACGCTTGGTCCTCTTTAAACTCAAATTCTCCACCATCTCCATGGAAATAAGATTTTCAGTTCTCCCACTATCAATCACCATCTTACAACACTTCCCTTGGAATTTACAAATAGTCCTGAATAAAGATTTTCTTTAAGCAGGCTCTGCATTATCCTTCTCATGTTTCAACAAGAATTATTCATCATCAATGTCTCTCCTATTTCTGGAAAAACCTTCATCACTTTCAACTCTTCTTATTGTTGCTGCTCATTCTGAGATACATAGGATCCTCTCTGCCCTATGTCTTCCTTTCCTAGACATTCAAATGACTTATTCCCCAACTGGTTGCATTTGTAGCACCTAACGACAGTTTCTCTGCCTCTTCATATACCTCTATCTCCTTGGTAAGTTCCTCTTCTGCTAGGGTCACCTCCTCTACCATGCTGTTCTTACTGGTTAGAGTTACTCGACTCTCCTCTCTGTGCTTCAAATCTTACTCTTCCTTTGGTTGAACCTTGACCTCTGTTAAAGCTCTGCTTCCTCGCTATCTTTTCTTCTTCCCTCAAGGCACATTGATATGACTCCTCCATTGTTCTACAGGATATCATACTAATATCTTCTTGGATATCCATCCTTAGACCATTGGCATATCTAGAATCCTTTTCTGCTGACTCTTCCACATATCTTTCCCTTAGGTTTACTTTGTAGAACTCTTCAGTGTACTCTCTTACTGTTAACAATATTTTCCTAAGGTTCTGTACCTATCTATATAGAATTAACTGGTAATATTTGGGAAAGAACTTAGCCCTCATCTTTCCTATCATTCTATCCCATCTTTTTATCAATGACTTATTATTTCTCCTTCTTTCAGCTTGCACACTATGCCACCATAAGGATGCATTCTCTTTCAACCTCGTTACAACCAATATGTCTCTCTTATCTTCTTCAACCTTATCATACTCAAAGTACTTATCCAGCTCATTGATCCAGTCAATGAGATTCTTGAAAATGAGACTTCCATCGTAGGTCGACAACTCAGGTTTCGACCGTGAAGTTGCTCCTAGAATCGATGAGAAATATCTTAACTCAGGTGTTTCTTGCATATGTGCAACTTCTGCTCTTTGTTCTTCCTCCTTAGGTTCACTTACATCCCCTGCTTCTGGGTCTCTTCGTCTGTCGGTATCCATGGCCTCTAGACGTGTTCGTAGCTCCCTCATTTCTTCCATAATTTTTGCGTTCACTGCTGTTTGACCTCTATCACAACCTCGTGCTCTACATATGTGTGCAACCATCCTCTTGCACTAAGAATCTACAATAAAAGTTCTCTTTCATACTGTTACAACTTACCTCACCAAGTCCCTTCTATGTACTTGGTCTTTTGGAAACACAGTTCTTGATCTAGAACCTTCTGAGCAGCCTTCTCTGCTCCTTCTAGGATTTTACTACTACTCTTCTCTCCCACACGAGCTTATCCTTGATCTGATACCAAAATTGTTGTAGGGTTGGATCAACCACTTCCAACCCAACCAACACCTCCAGGATCTATTGTGGCTCCTACACTTAGTAGGACTGCCAAATTTAACCCTCATCCAAATTCTGCTCTAAAATTCCCTTCATGCAATTTTACTTCACAACCTCCTTTCTGCAACTCTGTTTCTACCACAGAGATTCTGCACCAAACCTTCCCGCAATTTTTCTTCTACAACAACATTTCCGCAAATGGGTTGCAGGATGTAGGATGTGGGATGTCAACTTTCCAAAGTTGCTCCCCCACAATTTCTCCTCCGCAGCTTTTCCCCCACAATATTTGTTTCCACAATTTGCTTAGCCATCAGATCTTTGCGGAATTCTTCATGACCATCGATCTTCTCCTTGATGTAGCTTACACAAACCTTTGCAGAACCGCTATCATTCTCTCAACTTCCGTTGCGTATCCCTCCCGAATCATCAAATGTTCATCTGCGGACTCGATCTACACCATCTGTTTCCAGCAAAACTTGTTAATTCCAGAAAACCTACGGATTGGGCCGATTGAACGTGGAATCGATCAATCCAGCCTGGAATTTTCAATATTACTTAGCCTAACACTCTTATGCATGCATCTACACTCTACTTCGACTATTCAAGCTATAAATTGATGCGTGAATTCAACAGATTTCACAAAAAAGTACCGATCTTTAGAAAATCGCCGAAGTCAGCTCTTCAAGAATACAATTCAACACAGTACATGCATAAAGGCTAACAACCCAACAAACACACAGTTAATCTTTCTATTAAGCAATGAAATAAACACACAGCTTGGATCTCTCTTCTTCTATTCAAAATATTTACAAACGAAACCAGACCTCAGTCTGTCCTTCCTCTCTTTAATGTCAAAATTTCTCAATGCTGAATAGCAGGACCACCTCTACACCTCTAAACTGACTATTTATGCTAAACTGCTACCCCTATCCCGAGTGGTCCTGCCACTGAAACAAACATTACAAAGCATGATGGAAATGTCCTTGTCTGAAACAAACAACCGAAGGCTTGATCTCCACATAGGGAGTAGTGATCCACAATTATTCTTACTTGTGCTAACAAACTATGTCTCAGCAAAATGGTTACAAAGATGCCACAGCATGTGACCAACTCATCACATAGTTGGCATGCGACGATGCTCCTGCATCAGAATGGTATGGGTATTTACATCATGATTCTAAGCTATAATTGGAGACCCCATTACAAACCTTGTGTTTGAATCCTTTATGATGTTGTAATGAAAAATATGTGGTGTCAAGATTTGGAATCTTACTAGAAAATTACTTGCATTTACTTGTAGAAATTACCTTAGGATAATGGATGATGTTATAGATGATTTTACCACACTTGGTACATCACATATTTATGGCCTTCCATGTCCCTATGCAGACTCCTTGGACCCCCTTTTCTCATATTATACTTTGATGTCTCAAGAATTCCCCAAAAAACACATGTTTATGTGTATACGCAACTTTTAATGGCATATCCACGTGTACATGCAACTTTTGAGCCAAAACCCATGTACATCGAGAGATGTGCATAATGCCAATTTTTTTTGGATTTTTCCTCATAGACTCCCAAATAACTTGACTCTTGGTCTTCCATATGCCTTGAGAATGCTTAGACTCGACCCTCCATTTCCTATTTGGAGTGCTATATATTGAGCCTCTTGGATACATTGAAGGAGGATAAATTGGAAAGAAAGGAAACTATAGTTCATTGTTTCCTCATTTGTTTATGCTTGAGTCTGCATCCGTTTGTAATTTTGGAGCATATAGTGTTTCTCTTCGCAAGATTTCCTATTCTTTGTAAGCTTTCCATTGTGATGGAGGATTGAAGTGGTGGAGGCCCAGGTGGAGGATTCGGTTTGTCAGGTTCAAAGAAGTGCCGACAGAGGTTGTCACTATTGTATCTCTATTTTATTAATAGAAATATCCATTTCCTATCCAATAGATGTGCACAAATATGAATATTGTATCCATGGATGTATTTATTTGCTTATATATGATTGTTTATATATGATAGAGTAGGTCTAACACCTTGATATATAACATGCTTGTCTTGTTTGCTATTGTTGAGAGCGAATTGTGAATACAAGTGTGTTGGAAAGGCTCAATGGGAATCTACATCAACCATCCAGAATAAGGTACGCTTCATATCCCTTAGTGTTAGATGTATTTATTTCTCTTGCATATTGGAATGGATTGGTTTATGGTGTCACTCAGTCTGTTTTGGTGCACCCCAAGCCACATGAAGTTTCCCTTCGTAACAGATGAGCCCAAGTAGGTAGTATTGAATGGAAAAGGTTCTATAGTAGTAATTAAAGTGAATGTTCTTCATATGGTAAGCACTAATAGAAGCATTACATAATAAAATGTATAGGAGGTTTT
>LPNX011044026.1:11419-21449 GCA_001517045.1 Pseudotsuga menziesii | reverse complement strand
CTTATTCAATGCCCATGCTTGAATTTCATTAGTTGTAGATGCATATGAAGAATTTTTTGGATTTAGAGTTGATCCAACCTAGCATGTCACCTTGGGGAACACCAATAATCTTTGTGAGGAAGAAGGATGGATCCCAAATGTTGTGTATAGATTACATAGAGTTGAATATTAAGGCCACCATATTTAACCAATATCCCTTTCCTTATATCTATGGATTTTTTATTATATTAAAGGGGCCATAATGTTTTTTAATATTGATCTATGATTGGGGTATGATCATCTATAAATAAAGGGTGAAAATATCAAGAAAACTGTGTTTACATTTTGATTTGAGAATTGTGGGTTTGTGGTGGTTCCTTTTGGGTTGACTAATGTGCCTATAGTATTAGTGAATGATTGTGTCCTTTTCTCCTATGTTATGTTCCACCTTAACATCTATTTAGCATACCTTCTCCATTTATCCAACCCCTACGGTGTCCTCTTTTGATTTTTCCAATCTTCCTTACCATGAATGTCCCCATAAAAGGTTTCCTATATTGCAATGTACCCTTGTTTTTCTCTTCCTTCTTAGCCTCAATCTTTTTCTAATCCTTCTTTCTTCCATAATATAATATTAGCAAACACCTTCCTTTCCTTCCCTTCTTCCTTTAGGGTAACCCAACAATGCAAATCATTTCCAAATTAGGCTTGGCCTGCTATTTCCTTTCTACATTTCGCCTTCCTCGTTTACTTTTGGTATTCTTCCCTTCCTATTCTCATAGAACTCCACACACATAGGGAAATATAACTAAGTTATATGGTCATTAGAAAAACCTTTAAATCATGAAGAGAATAAGATAAGAAGAGAACAAGATAAGGGTATCCCCACAAATCCAAGGTCCATTAGAAACAATGTCGATACAATGCAAATAGGCTTTAGATGCTATAGTTGTGCCACCCATATGGCTTCAATACATCTTTAGTTCAAGTCCTTTTCATGGCCTTTGGAAACATCCCACCAACAATGTGCTCATGTAATGTAAATGTTATGTATGATACCCATACATCTTCATACTCAACAATAACATCAATTGGTGTCTCATCAAGAGGAATTTTATCCCCTCATACTTGACCTATGGAACAAAATTACAAGGAGCCTCACAAAACCATTGTTCTTATGATTACCATGAACAACCATATTATGTATACAATTCGGCTTAAGGTTGAAGGTGGTAATTTATTTTGGATTATAAGAAGAACTCTAATCTTCCCAAAAATAAAAATGTAATTTGTTGATACAACTTTGTTTTATAATATAAAGTTGTTATTTAGTGCTTAAAAAAAACCCATAATCTTGGTGGTCAAAAGAGACCCACTGGTCTATCATCTCCCTTCTTCATTATCTTCTAGAGTTTATTCATCCTGCAGTTACTCAACCTTTGAACTTTTACCAGGTAGGCAGTCACCCGACAAAACTGAAAGCCCTTGTCGTGGCGAAGTGATCCAGGAGGATCCAAAAAGGAAAACTTTTTGAAGTCCTTCAATCTCAGTAAAACTAGCACCATATCGAAGGGCTCGTCGATATGATTCCAACGACGTTCGTTTCACCTCAAACGAACTCCGTATGAGAAAGTTATCGCGTTTTGTTGTATTGATGAAACAAGCAAATTTGGAAAAATGGGGGTGCCACATGGCACCACTGGCAGGGTGAGACGTGGCATCTATACAGTATGGACAGATGATAAGGAATTGACATGGACCAATGAGGATGAGGCACGTGGCAACTCCCGGTTGGTTAATGCATGTTTAGCGAAAGTAAAAAAAATGCCACGTGGCTTATACACACTAACAGGGATGATAAGTGATGATGTGGCATCGAGTTGGCACCTAACAAGGCGTTAACATGGATCAATGAAGTTGAGACATGTGGCAACTCCCGGTTGGTTGATGCATGTTTATGCAAAAGTATTACCAAGTCCGTAGGACTCGACCTCCTAAGGTACGCCAAAGTATTCACCTCTAAGCCACTGTCATTGCATATTAAAAGCCCACGGGAGAAATGGTATTTAACTTAAAAGCTTATATTATGGGGAGAAATAAGGGAGGACATGTGGAGCTCATAGCCCAGACCATGGGTTACCGACCATCCCATTCAATGCTGCTACTATGAGCCACATGTATTTCACAAGATTCGAATGGAGGGTGGTTACAATCACCGCTCCCCTCCTCCCATTGGCACAGCCACCACGTGGGACGCGCCCACTCTTTAACACATGTGTTTTTTAAAAATTTGTTTATGGCTTTTAAAGTGGGTTCTAAACATTATAACATGTAATGAGTTTCAACCTATACTTGGTATAGTTTTAAACTATAACCAACTATATGGTTGGAATATCAAAAGGAGAACACAACTACATAATTTAAGAAGAGCCTAACCAAGTGTGGGGAGTTGGAACCATATGCCTTCTTGGGAAAAATTTATTGTAACTAAAGAATCATGAGGAGAATGTGGAGTGGGGCAAGCCAAGCCTATATAAACCCACTTAATTTCCATTTACAAAGCATGCTTTGGAGTGGAGACTTTGTAGCTAAAGGAGAGAAGGGAGATTGCGTAGCTTTGCAGGAGGAAGGTACGAGTGTTTATACTCGTTTTACAATGTCTTCAGGCTTCGGAGTTACTGGAAGCAGTCTGGTTGTGTTTTGGGCAGCGGTTCTCTTCCTGACCATTGTCGCCAAGGTATCATTGTATCATTGCCATGTATTTTTCCTTCATGCTGAGATTATAGATCGACCCTCCTATTGAGAAGCAGGCACAGAGACGTAGTCCATCCTGGACGAACTCCGTTATCAACTTGTTGTCTTTATGTGTCTATTGTCTATGCTATTTGGTTCTCTTCTTATGGATTTGTGAGCTTCATTCATGCTCTTTATGCAATTCATGTTAACGTCATAGAGTAGCAAAGATCTTGTTTTTGGATCATGAAGAATGCTAACCTGAGTGAAGAACGATGTGAGATGGCGTGTAAACAAAGGCGATTGAGAGAAGCCATGTGCATTTTGCATTTGATGGACGAACAAGTAGATTTCTCTGCTTATCATTCTCTCTTGCAAGTATGCCTCATTAACAGAGCTCTACCGGAGGCCAAGCTGGTCCATGCTCACATCATCCAAAGTGCTTTCAAATTTAATTGCACTGTCAAGGTTCTGCCCAATAAACTGCTAAGTGTGTATGCCAAGTGCGGGAATTTAATCGATGGTCACAGGTTTCTGGAGCAAATGCCTGAGTGAAATGATTGCAGCTTACTCTAGGGCTAGCCATGGCAAAGAAGCGTTGACACTTTTCAATCAAATGCAAGGAACATGTATTCTCACCAATCAATTCACTCTATCCAACCTTCTCCCAGCATGTACTCACTTGGAAGCAGTGGTGGAGGTTCATGAAGAAATAATCAGATTTGGGTTTCACTCTGAAGTTTTTGTGGGGAATGCCCTTCTTTACATGTATACAAAATATGGGAAGATCAACACTGCATGTTATGTGTTTGACAAATTGCTTAGACGAGATGTTGTCACATGGAATGCTATGATTGTAGGATATGCACAGAAGGGGTGTGTTAATGAGGCTCTTGACATGTTTGACAAAATGCCTAAACAAAATGTTGTCTTCTGGACATCAATGATTGTGGGATATGCACAGAATTGCTTGGTTGACGAGGCTGCCAAACTCTTTGATGAAATGCCTGAAGGGAATCTGGTATCTTGTACATTTGTGATTTCGGGTTATGCTCAGAATGGATGTGTTGATGAAGCTTGCAAACTCGAGCTTTCTAGAGTAACCCTCCACACAGGAAATGTGTTGGCCCTGTTCAACCAGAGTTACACATGGATGTGTTTAGAAACCTCTCCTCTGTTGATTCCAAGATTAGGGCAGCCGCTACATTAACTTTAGTTTAGGAGCTGCAGGAAGTCCAGACGGTTTATGAGCAAAGCGGCACTGAGGGAAACGATGATGGATATTTAAAGCTAGAAGCTGCTAAAGATGCTTGTCTGAAAAATTGTGCTTCGACAATGAAATATGCCATTCGTCAGCTTATTTGTGGGATTTCATCGTCTATAGCCGTAATTTTTCTATCATCTAAGTTGAATTTGGTGCCAACAATAAGTTTTCTATTATCCAAGTTAATTTTGATTCCAAAGGCTAGTATGTGCATTGCCTGAAATATATTTCAATTTGATAAAAAGCTGCCAGCACAGATTTTCCTGTATATTATCATCTCTGGTCTTCATTAAAAATGCTTATTAATTCTCTAGTCTTAATCCACTATTTAATGTCTAATGACTTCCAATTGCTAGGCTGGTTTCAGTTTTCAGGCTTTGTTATTTCAAATTTGGTATTCTGTAGTGTTTGGCTTTACCTGAATTTGGATGCTTCATTGTTCCTTATTCAAATTTATTACACACAGAGTTGGGAACATGGATGTTTCAGTTTGTTCAAACATTATAGTTGTGTTTCATTCTGGACATGCATCTGCATTTAAAGAATAGAAAGCTGAAATCATAGAATCTGTTCTTGCATATTATTAACATGAATTATGTTTTTTGTTTTGAAGTAAAAATATTTTGTAGAGTTTGAAATTGTAGATCATTTTGTGATGGAAGTGAGCTTTGCTTACAATTTTCCAGTTCTTGACATTAGCATATGTCCTAAAATTTTGTGAAATTTCTTGATTGAATCTCTTTCCCAGGACATTGCCTGTTTTAGATGTTAACTTCAACTTTGGAGTCGCAGATGTTTACACAAAATATTGTAAACATTAGATCAATTGCGAAGTGTCACAACAAAGCATATCCCCTTATTTAAAATCCAATAATTAAAAAGCTTTGCCTCCACAAAAATAGAATAATAGGAAGTTTTAGGGTGTTCTCGTAGTGTGCATTATGGTCAAAGTACTGGAAAAGGTTGTTGGTTGAGAGTCCATTACTCCTGCTTCATATGTTGATGACATGTGATCACTCTATGGTTTATTCTATGATGTTGCTGATGTATTTTTCTTTATTATGGAAGTACCACATGCTTTTTATTTTTGTGATTTGGTTCTTGGTAGCTACAGATCATGGGAAATAATGACATGTTGTAAGCATGTTCATTGTCATTATGTGTTATCGCATGTATTGCATATTATATATGGCCAGGGTTTCACTTGATTACAAGTTGTCTACATGCAGAATAAGGAATGAGGTAATGCAACAGTATGTTGTAAGCAGGTTCATTGTCATTATGTGTTATCACATGTATTGCATATTATATATGGCCGGGGTTTCACTTGATTACAAGCTGTCTACAAGCATAATAAGGAATGAGGTAATGCAACCGTATGTGTGGTTTACGAAGGATCCATGGTTGATGTGGCTCAATTTTGTTTTGGATTTAGTTAGGCTGGGCTACCCACAACAAAACAAGCATATTTAGTGCAAACACTATTAGTTTATAAACAAAGTAGCAGTGCATGGAAGTCAAATCAAAAGGAGCCATTTAACAGTCCAGAAGACCACATAGAAGCCTCTTTGTCCTTAAAAGACCAAAAGGAGCCATTTAATAGTCCAAGGAGACAATCATGCCCAAGTTTGGACCAACAGAGAACATTGGTTATAAATGGTTATAAATACCACAACCAGAAGTTAACATTGCTTACCCTTCCACTACAACCACTCCAGTGAGTACTTAAATTTAAGCCATGTCAAACTTCACCTATGCAGCTTGTGAATCCTCAACTTGTGTGTCCATTACTTCTCGATGCATAACAGGGACAACTAGATTTTAGTGTAGAGAAAGATATCTGCTCAAACAGTTTATGACAAGAAAATTGCAAATTTACTCCGCAATACAATGCCAGTCTTTCTGGCGTATCTAAAGGGAGATGTTAATTTGGGCCATTTAATAAAGGAAATTGAGCAAGGAATATGGACAAGGATGCTACAATGATCTATCACAAGATAGGTTATATAATTTGCTTATATTCCGCTAAAAGGACTATTTTAATGGAACAAGCTACCTATGTTCACAAAAAAGAGAAATCTGGCTTAACTGTTGCTTAAAAAACAGGAAGGAATGCTGTGACTGAAAGCATGCAGCATAAAATAATGAGTTGTTTTCAGTAGTAGATAAATGCTACAAATTTATCAAATGGAGAATTCAGTTTAAATACATAATCATAAAAACTGACCTAATTGGGGCCACCACTAATTAAGGTGCTTTTCTGTCGAGTTTTGTTCTAGGCCCCTAAGTGGAGAAAGCCTCTTGGCATCTTTCTTTGAGACAACATAACTTTCATAAGTGTTCAAGAACTCATAACTCCATTCAAACTTGCTGATTTTCAAGAGGAAAGGAAAACAATAGGAAGCAAATGTAGATCAACTGAATGTAACCACTCTTAACTTCTCTTCAAGTAGTTATTCAATAGAAAACTTCCCAATGTGACAATTCTCAATCTCTGAGAATTTTAAGAATTCAAAAATTTTAGGGAGTAATTGTCAACTCTTGTCACTATGTATACTTCTACAGTTAATTGACATACAGTGAAAACTGTAGGAGATGATAGCTCCTACATCAGTTGCAGATGGTGCTTAAAAGGGTTACATACAAGTTTAAAATAAAAGTATTGACTGGCCAACAACAAAAGAGAACCACTTGGAAATCAACTACCATGAAAGAGAGAAGAATAACTTATGAAGATTTGAAGGGGATACATGTAATCGTGTAGACAGACTAGGTTGGCCGAATTGTCTTCCCAAAATTGAGTTACAAGACATATGTAAAGTGACCTATCAATATATACATAAAACTACTGATAAAAACATACAAGTATAATCTACCATCCTTGAAAGTGTACCTTTCATGGAATCAGGTTGTTGAAATCCCAAGGACTTCTTTCGTGTAGCTTCATTAATACTCATAGGTTTCGATGAGCAATAAATTCCATTCATTTCAATCATAGCTCGATTTTTCTTGTTCTCATCACCAAATCTGACAAAACCATAACCTTTGGTGCAAGTTGTATTTGCATCTATCAAAACTTTAGCACCTTTAACAGATGAATATTGGATTTGGAAAGTCTCTTGCAAGATAATATCAGTGACCTCACGACCCAAGTCCCCAACAAATATGGAATACTTAGTGCTTGGTTTTGTCTGTCTGGCACCAGCTCCAAAAGTAGCCCAATTCAACCTAAAAGGTTGTTTAGAACTGGGCATGGGCATACCATGGAAATTCTGCAAAATTCTCTCTATAGTTGCACGCGAATCAAGTTCCACAAAACCATAACCCTCTAGTTGTCCATTTTCTTATTTCGAATAATGTTAACAGAAACAACATCCTGCTCTAGATGGACTCAATTAGTTTAAATATTGCAAAAACCACTTCTTCTATAAACAAAAAATCAATGGAATTTGACCAAGTTGCACTTTCACAGACCCACAACTTGAGAAACTTGTTAATAATACTTATCACATCATATCCAAGAAATAGAGAGTATACAGAAAAGATGAAGCACTGAATGTTGCCACATCCATAGTTATAACAAAAAAGCTCGTGAATAATCAAATACAGGAGACATGCATTCACCTTTATGTCATTAACTAGTAGATACTATCTTAAAATTATATAATATCAAATCTATGGGATTAAAAATTAAAAATGAGACAGGAATTCATGATCGCTAAAACCATCACATCTTGAAACTTGACATGCTACATTCATTGAACTAGTTATTGAGTAATTTGCTTTGTTGTATTGGTGAGTGGCTGTGGATAACTTCATATACAACCAATTAATGCATATATTTGAGGTGCCTGCTTACTTAAGCTCATTGTGTTTGGAGCTTGTAGCTTAGTTGGCCACCCTTTTTAGGAGAGCACGCCAATCTGCAATATAAGCAAGTTTTTAGTTGAAACGCTCTTATATGGAACTCATGACCTTGTAGGTTTCCGTCCTGGTGCTTCATCGAGATGTTCTAAATATGGACTTATAATTGTTTAGCTGCAAGGGTTCTACTATTTAGGGTTTGTTAGGCCCATTCAGAGTTTGTTTTAGGGCAGTATTTGTTTCTAAAGACCTCAACTGAGTATTGTGGGGATTGTTTCTTGTGGCTTTGGTTGTATGTTCATCCCCACAGACAATGTCAACAGATTGCTATGGTAATCGACCATTGATGTGTAGGTCCATTTCCTCATTTGCATGAACCCCTGAAACTTTGAAAAGGGAAACAAAATTACTTGTCTTTACGATACTCACCTATTTCATTGTTCTTAGGAATCTGCAATAGAATGGTATTTAGGTTTCTTATTTTCAATTGAGGGCACCATGTTGTCAGCCAATGATCCCCTTGATCTGTGTTGTGCCAACAACCTATTTTAAATATGCTCTCCTCTGAATTTTTGATTCCAAATAAGGATTATGCATATTCCCTAATTGCAATGGACTAGGAAACAATGCAATGTTAGTGTAGAATCTCGCTGAAGACAAGTCCAATTAACTTGGATAAGCACAACAGGTTTAAGATTGCTTCTGTGTAATTGTACAATTTTTTCACAAGAGAATTCTAAAACAACTAAATGCCTAGACACAAAAACAAATTCTTCAAGTGGAACTAAGCAACAAATAATTAAATATGTTTTAGTTATCATATCTAATCCTATCCTTCTCCCCATCCCTTTTTATATGTCAAAATATGTGTCAGTTTCAAATCCTTTTCATACATGCCTATCGTGGAATGATGGAAATAATTTCTCCACATAAATGGTTGAAGCTACGCCAATATCACAAGTTTTTGGGCTTTTTATTGCAAATTTAAATGAAGTTAGTTTTCGACATAGTTCTAAGTTGGAAAGGCCATTATTAATGGCAATTTATCATGTTCTATCATTTAAGGAAACATTCACACCTATGTTGTTACAAAGACAAGAAGACAGACATGCAATGCTCAAACATTGCATATTGAATGGTGGTAATCATCAGTTACAACCAATAGTTAAGAACATGGATTTCTAGAAGTACAACGACATGAACCAGAGTTGGTTCACAAGGTTTTTTTGGCTTAGCAATACCCTATGTAGAACTCAATACACAAGGTAGAGCAAAACCTAGTTTAATAAAACTCTATAACTAGAGATACAACCATTAGGTGATCTGTCATATGTGCAAAACGAGCAGATGTTTCATCTTACAAATCAGGTTTTTGCTAAGGATATCAGCTTGTAGATGTCCCTGATCACCATGGTATGGATGAATCTGCTATTTTCCCTGGGTTTTGCATCAAAAACTTGGTGAAGCAGAATATGTGGTGAATGTTTATATGTAAATGTGATTACTAGGCTACCCTACCAGCAAAATATCAATCTTGATTGCTTACAATGGTCAAAGGCACTTGATTCCCAATATGATCAAACAAATACATGCCTAATCCTCTCATTAGATCTTTGAGCAAGGTGATGATTTTTGACAGGTTTCAAGGTCAACAAAATGACTAATATATCACTCTCTCTAGTCTGAACCAGATTTCTAGGCCACCTTCAAGATGTTAGTAACTTAGTAGACTTGTTGCCATGTCCCAAGTTGGTTTGGGATTGTATGTATTATGGCATTGATCTTTGTTTAAACAATGAGATAAACTACAACCCACTTTTCAAACTGATACTCCAACAACATGATAAGCTCCCTTTTGAATTTGGATAAAACAACTTGACCCACATGACATCTTTGTTGAGGGCACTGGCAGGATTCATCTTGTGAGTGGACTAGAGATTGAGCACATTACCTTGAGCAATTTTTTTATCAACTTTATCAGGGACAAACAATAGAGTGACAAGTAATTATTCATTATCCTAATCAACAAATACAGGGATACAATTCAGGACTGTTAGGAGAGGAATTTACAAACATGTCAAAACCATGCCCTGGTGAAATATATGCACAGTTAGAGCTAAAATATGAAAAGGCATTAAAGCATTATGAAGAAAATCTCAATCATGGTGAGTTTGTAGAAAAGGGTACCCT
>LPNX011044026.1:0-11157 GCA_001517045.1 Pseudotsuga menziesii | reverse complement strand
ATTCAAGGACACGTGGAGAATTGGTCTCAAGACCTAGATCTAAAACTGAGCAACATAATTGAGCTATGAAATTTCCAACGGATGTGTATAGGCCTCATAGAATCAATCTGGTCGTCGATGAATGATGCTCCATCACAATATCAACTATTAGAGCACATGGAGGATAAGCCCTTGACGCCTCTCTCGATTCATCTCTGAAACATTGTTGTTGATCCTATCGTCAAGCTCCCAATTTTTTACTTTTGGATGCACATTAATCTTTAGGCTTCATATTGCCTTTGACGCCCTTTATATCTCTATCCCACATTGATTGTGGGAATGTCTAAACTTTTATTTACATACATGTGTGTTCTTTATTATATAAATACATTGTGCACATTATATACCATAGTGGCCATGAGATGAACTCTTTCAACACTAGATTTGGTTATGAGTTGTGGTTGGATATGGTGGACTTGCAAAGACAATAAATGTAAATATTGGGCTCAGCCAAGCCCTAATCTTTTACAATTTATTTTTACAAGAAACCATATATATAACAATTGGAGGCACTAAGGACTAGAGTGGAATAGTATAGTCCCCATAGAAAAGTCCCATATCTAGAGGTATTGTTGTATTAGGAGCTTGATTAGGTGTCCTTTCGCATTGTAACCTTAAAGGGCATGTGAATGATGCAAGTCCAAAATCCTATCCACAATACATTCTTTTTTTAATTGGATCTCTGACCCATTATTGTTATTTTCTTAGTAGAGTGATTTTGATTTGTGTTGAGCATTTAGAGATTTCCCACCATATTATTCAACCAACCTCAACATGAATCTAGGGCTCTAAGTTCCAATCTTTCTTTAATCACCGAGGATTGATCCTCACAACTAAGATACAAAACTTTATCTTAAACTAAAATACAGAGTGGTTGGGGGATTCATCCTCGATAGTCATAGTGGATAATGGTGGGAGATGATATGAAACTAGATAATATGGAAGGTTGTAGGTTGTAGAGTGTACATTATTATGAGAAAGGATCACTACTCTTTATCAACATAAATCATATCCAATATTTTCTTAAACTCTATAAATTCTTCACTAATTGACAAACAATTTTCAAGCACAAAACGATTTTCAACACATATTGACCCTGGAAAATATACTTCAAGAAAAATATAATGATGGATTGGCTTCGACTACTTTTTAATGATTCTTTTAAAAGAGGAGAATTATATATTACAACAACTCCAGTGAGTATAGAATATTGTGTAAGTGAATCTAGTTTCTATAACATTTTTTCCTTTGTCTTGGCTTGCAATCTTCATTTAGAATGAGAATTGGCTAGACTCCAATCCTGCTTAATTATACCAGTTTTAGTTCCAAGCATTATCATTACCATGACAATGAAGAGGATAAGGATGTCGACGACGATGATGATGACCATGATGATGATGATGACAATCATCATCAAAACAATGATACTAACAATGATGAATATTGGTGAGATACGGATGGATCCACACACATCCACTGTGAAGGGTATAATTGCCAACATGTCAAAGTTTAATGTGATGGGTTTGGTCATTCATTTTGGTGGTAGTATTTTAGGTTGGACTTGCGGAGTATTATGTTGAGGTTTCTTACCTTGTATACCATTGTAGTGAGACTAAAACAAAACCATGAATTCAATGAGATTTTTTTTGCACCCTATTTCAAAGAGCTAACACACATAAGCTTTTCATAATGATGTAATGAGCTATCACACATAAGCTTTCACTCATAGTGTCACGTTAGAAAGAAAGCTAACTCCAGCTAGATTTCCATCATGGTTTAATGTATTTGATGACAATGTGGCAGTGTTAGATGGAAAGCTACCTTATGAAAGCTAATACACATTAGCTTTTACTCACCATGCAATGTTTTAAGAATGAAAGCTAACTCCAACTAGATTTTTATCATGGTGCATTGTGATTGATGACAATGTCATCATGCTAGATGGAAAACTACACTATGAAAGCTTACACACATTAAATTTCACTCACCGTGCAACAATTTAAGGATGAAAGCTAACTTCAGCTAGATTTCCAACACAACACAATGTGATTGATGACAATGTGGTTGTTTACATGGAAAACTACCTTATGAAAGCTAACACACATTAGTTTTTACTCATCGTGCCATGTTGTTAAAATAAAATCTAACTCCAGCTAGATTTCCATCATGGTGTAATGAGCTAACACACTTAAGCTTTCCTTTATAGTGTCGTGTTGTTAAAAGGAAAGCTAACTCTAGCTAGATTTCCATCATGGTGTAATGGATTTGATGAAAATGTGACTGTGTTAGATGGAAAACTACCTTATGAAGGCTACCAAACATTAGCTTTACTCACCATGCAATGTATTAAGAAAAGCTAACTCTAGATAGATCTCCATCATGGTGCATTGTGATTCATAACAATTTGGTTGTGCTAGATGGAAAACTAAATTATGAATGCTAACACACATTAGATTTCACTCACCGTGTAATGATTTAAGGACAAAAGCTAACTCCAGTTAGATTTCCATCACGGTGCAATGGGATCGATGACGATGTGGTTGTGTTAGATGGAAAACTACCTTATGAAAGCTAACACACATTAACTTTCACTCATCATGCCATGTTGTTAAAATGAAAGCTAACTCCAACTAGATTTTTATCATGGTGTAATGATCTAACACACATAAGCTTTCCATCATGGTGGAATGTATTTGATGACAATGTGGTTGTGTTAGACAAAAAACTACCTTACGAAAGCTAACACACATTAGCTATTACTCATCGTGCAATGTTTTAAAAACGAAAGCTAACTCTAGATAGATTTCCAACATGGTGCATTTTGATTGATGACAATGTGGTTGTGCTAAATGAAAAACTACATTATGAAAGCTAACACACATTCGATTCCACCCACCGTGCAACGATTTAAGGTTGAAAGCTAACTCTAGCTAGATTTCCATCACGGTGCAATTTGACAATGTGGTTGTGTTAGATGGAAAACTACCTTATGAAAACTAACACACATTAGCTTTCACTCATCATGCCATGTTGTTAAAAACAAAGCTAACTCCATCTATATTTTCGTAATGGTGTAATGAGCTAACATACATAAGCTTTCACTCATAGTGCCATGTTAGAAGGAAAGCTAACTCCAGTTAGATTTTCATCATGGTGTAATGTATTTGATGACAATGTGGCAGTGTTAGATGGAAAGCTACCTTATGAAAGCTAACACGGATTAGCTTTTACTCCTCGTACAAGGTTTTAAGAACGAAAGCTAACGACAGTTAGATTTCCATCATGGTGCATTGTGATTGATGACAATGTGGTTGTGCTAGATGAAAAACTATACGATGAAAGATTACACACATTAGATTTCACTCACAGTGCAACGATTTAAGGATGAAAGCTAACTTCAGCTAGATTTCCAACACAACGCAATGTGATTGATGACAATTTGTTTGTGTTACATGGAAAACTACCTTATCAAATCTAACACACATTAGCTTTCACTCATCGTGCCATGTTGTTAAAAGGAAAGCTAACTCCGACTAGATTTTCATCATGGTGCAATGAGCTAACACACATAAACTTTTCCTTATAGTGCCATGTTGTTAGAATGAAAGCTAACTCCAGCTAGGTTTCCATCATGGTGTAATGTATTTGATGACAATGATTCTATGTTAGATGGAAAACTACCTTATGAAGGCTAACATACAATATCTTTACTCACCCTGCAATTTTTTAAGAATGAAAGCTAACTCCAGCTAGATTTTCATCATGGTGCATTGTGATTGATGACAATGTGGTTGTGCTAGATGGAAAAATACACTATAAAAGCTTACACACGTTAGATTTCACTCATTATGCAATGGTTTATGGATGAAAGCTAACTCCATCTAGATTTCCAACACGGTGCAATGTGCTTGATGACAATGTGGTTGCATTACATGGAAACCTAAATTATGAAATCTAATACACATTAGATTTCATTCATTGTGCCATGTTGTTAAAAAAAAAACTAACCCCAGCTAGATTTTCATCATGGTGTAATAAGCTAACACACATAAGCTTTCCCTTATAGTGCCATGTTGTTAGAAGGAAAGCTAACTACAGCTAGATTTACATCATGGTGTAATATATTTTAATAACAATTTGGCTGTGTTAGATGAAAAACTACCTTATTAAAGCTAACAAACATTAGCTTTACGGACCGTGCAATGTTTTAAGAACGAAAGCTAACTCTAGCTAAATTTCTATCATGGTGCATTGTGATTGATGACAATGTGGTTGTGCTAGATGGAAAACTACATTATGAAAGCTAACACACATTAAATTTCACTCACCATGCAATGATTTAAGGATGGAAGATAACTCTAGCTAGATTTCCATCACGGTGCAATGTGATCGATGACGATGTGGTTGTGTTATATGGAAACTACCTTATGAAAGCTAACAGATGTTAAATTTCACTCATCGTGCCATGTTGTTAGAAGGAAAGCTAACTCCAGCTAGATTTACATCATGGTGTAATGTATTTGATGACAATGTGGCTGTGTTAGATGGAAAACTACCTTACGAAAGCTAACAACGATTAGCTATTACTCATGGTGCAACGTTTTAAGAATGAAAGCTAACTCTAGCTAGATTTCCAACATGGTGCATTTTGATTGATGACAACGTGGTTGTGCTAAATGAAAAACTACATTATGAAAGCTAACACACATCATATTTCACTCATCGTGTAACGATTTAAGATTGAAAGCTGACTCCAGCTAGATTTCCATCACTGTGTAATGTGACAATGTGGTTGTCTTAGATAGAAAGCTACCTTATGAAAGCTAACACACATTAGCTTTCACTCATCCTACCATGTTGTTAAAATGAAAACTAACTCCAACTAGATTTTCATAATGGTGTAATGAGCTAACACACATAAGCTTTCACTCATAGTGCCATGTTAGAAGGAAAGCTAACTTTAGCTAGATTTTCATCATGGTGTCATGTATTTGATGACAATGTAGCTGTGTTAGATGGATAACTACTTTATGAAAGCTAATAGACATTAGGTTTTACTCACCGTGCAATGTTTTAAGAATGAAAACTAACTCTAGCTAGATTTCTATCATGGTGCATTGTGATTGATGACAATGTGGTTGTGCCGGATGTAAAACTACACTATGAAATCTTACACACACTAGATTTCACTCACTGTGCAACGATTTAAGGATAAAAGCTAACTTCATCTAGATTTCCAACACGACGCAATGTGATTGATGACAATGTGGTTGTTTTATAGGGAAAACTACCTTATGAAAGTTAATACATGTTAGCTTTCACTCATTGTGCCATGCTGTTAAAAGAAAAGCTAACTCCAGTTAGATTTCCATCATGGTGTAATGAGCTAACACACATAAGCTTTCCCTTATAGTGCCATGTTGTTAGAAGGAAAACTAACTCCAGCTAGAATTCCATCACGGTGTAATTTATTTGATGAAACTGTGGCTGTGTTAGATGGAAAACTATCTTATGAAGCTAACAAACATTAGCTTTACTCACCGTGCAATGTTTTAAGAAGGAATGCTAATTCTAGCTAGATTTCCATCATAGTGCATTGTTATTGATGATAACGTGGTTGTGCTAGATGGAAAAATACACTATGAAAGCTTATACACATTAGATTTCACTCACTGTGCAATGATTTAAGGATGAAAGATAACTCCATCTAGATTTCCAACATAGTGCAATGTGATTGATGACAATGTGGTTATGTTACATGAAAAATTACCTTATGAAAGCTAACACACATTAGCTTTCACTCACCGTGCCATGTTGTTAAAATGAAAGCTAACTCTAGCTAGATTTCCATCATGGTGTAATGAGGTAACACACATAAGCTTTCCCTTATAGTGCCATGTTGTTAGAAGGAAAACTAACTCCAACTATATTTCCATCATGGTGTAATGAGGTAACACACATAAGCTTTCCCTTATAGTGCCATGTTGTTAGAAGGAAAACTAACTCCAACTATATTTCCATCATGGTGTAATGAGGTAACACACATAAGATTTCCCTTATAGTGCCATGTTGTTAAAAGGAAAACTAACTCCAGCTAGATTTCCATCATGGTGTAATGTATTTGATAACAATGTGACTGTGTTATATGGAAAACTACCTTATGAAAGCTAACATACATTAGCTTTAATCACCGTGCAATGTTTTAAGAACGAAAGCTAACTCTAGTTAGATTTCCATTTGGTGCATTGTGATTGAGGACAATGTGGTTGTGCTATATGGAAAACTACATTATGAAAGCTAGCACACATTTGATTTCACTCACCATGCAATGATTTAAGGAGGAAAGCTAACTCCAGCTAGATTTCCATCATGGTGCAATGTGATCGATGACAATGTGGTTGTGTTAGATGGAAAACTACCTTATGAAAGCTAACACACATTAGCTTTCACTCATCGTGCCATGTTTTTAGAAGGAAAGCTAACTCCGGCTAGATTTGCATCATGGTGTATTGTATTTGATGACAATGTGGCCGTGTTAGATGAAAAACTACCTTACGAAAGCTAACAAACATTAGCTATTACTCATTGTGCAATGTTTTAAGAACGAAAGCTAACTCTAGCTAGATTTCCAACATAGTGCATTTTGATTGATGACAATGTGGTTGTGCCAAATGAAAAAATACATTATGAAAGATAACACACATTATATTTCACTCATCGTTCAACGGTTTAAGGTCGAAAACTAACTTCAGCTATATTTCCATCACGGTGCAATGTGACAATGTGGTTACGGTTAGATAGAAAACTAATTTCAGCTAGATTTTCATCATGGTGTAATGACCTAACACACATGAGATTTCACTCATCGTGCCATTTTGTTAGTAGGAACGCTAACTCCAACTAGATTTTCATCATGGTGTACTGTATTTGATGATAATGTGGTTGTGTTAGATGGAAAACTATCTTATGAAAGCTAACTCCAACTAGATTTCCATCATGGTGCATTGTGATTGATGACAACATGGTTGTGTTATATGGCAACTACATTATGAAAGCTAACACATTAAATTTCACTCATCGTGCAATGATTTAAGGACTAAAGCTAACTTCAGCTAGATTTGAATTATTGCAACTATATTACTTTTTTGAACATACATTTCGTATGGTTTAACCTTAATTACAAACTACAATTCAAATGTGTTACATAAATTGGGAAGAGTTATAGTGGAATATAATAATTTTGACAAGAGGGGACTATGTTGACCTCCTAATTAATGGTCAAGTTATTGGACTAGGAAGGGTTGAATCTACAGAGACTACAACTCATTATGGTGGATAAATGCTTAATGTAGGATATGTTATGGTTTTGATAATTGATGTCATCGAACCACATTTGATTGTGGAAGATGTTGATAAAGGGGACTTACATGCATGGAAGATCATAGATTTGAGGCATAACAAAGGTAAATCAAAATCTTGAAGCACATGTTAAGTGTTTTTTATAGTACATTGCTTGTTTTTTTTGAGAAAATACTAAGTTTGTTTAATTTGTTGTATAGGTGCAAATGCCTCTTCTGCATTTTCTATTGAAGACAAGGTAGATCTTTTGCAATGTGGAGTGAAGGTGGGTGAAAGTTCCATATTCAATACAAAGATTGGTCATAAGGTGCATGGAAGGATGGTAAATAAATGATCCATAGTGGTTAACATTGAGAAGGTGTTAAAACATGATGCTCTCTTGCCACATCCAACATGATTTGAGAATACACTAGGGGGTGCATTGGGATCTTATGAGATTTGGCCAGAAGAAAATTTGGAAACTCATTGTCATGATCATCTAGTAAATACTCCCCAAGATAGGCTTACATTCACATGTAAAAAGGTTTCTCTTACACATGAATGCGTGGGAACAAGCATGTGCATTGCCAAAGGGATCATAGTTAATGTTCGTGAGTATGACATGGTTGAGGGTGAAATGTTAGGTGAAAATGAATTATGTGTAAAATCAAAATCTGTTGCAAGAACAAAATTGGGTTTGTCATTGACAGGTATGCTAACACATGGACATAGCACATGAGGTTTTGGTCATTTCTCCCTACCATCTGTACACATGGGATCACATTTTACCATTACATCTCTTGCAAAGTGCTTGAGGGACTTTGAAGACCCAAACCTTGATATGTATGGTGATTTTCTTTATGATAGTGGAAGTTCAAGAAAAACACTTTCAAATGCATTATTTCAAAACTCTATTTACTCAAAATGTAGAGTGTACAAGGATGCTTACCTATCTTTAAATGGAAGCTCAAAAAATCAAAATCTTGAATTTAAACCTCTTCCTCCACATTTGTTGTTACAGTTGGACAATGCAGCTAGTGATAATAAGAATCGTTATGTTTTCATGTTTCTATCACTATTAACTGCACTTGATGTCTTCATCACTATTGAGGTTTTGTTCTTGCTTGTGGGGCACACCCATGAAGACATAGATGGAACCTATGGAAGAATGTCTTCCAACTTGAAAAGTAAAGATATATATTCTTTACCTAGTTTAGGTGGAAACACCCGTTTTTCTTCATTTGTGCAATGTTTTAAGAACGAAAGCTAACTCTAGATGATGGATACATATCGCACAATAGAAGAAAAACGGGTGTTTCCACCTAAACTTATTGACAAAGTGTATGACTTCAAAAATTTTCTTAATGGGTACATCAAGGAGGGGAAAAATGCCCTAGTTGGACATCTTAATGTCTAGTACTTCCAATTTCTTGTACTCAATGATGTTCCAGTTATGAGGTATACAGAATCCATCAAAGACATTGATTGGTCAAAACCAGCTGAGTTGTGGAATATAGATGATGAAGGTCGACCTATATTTCCCACAGGGAAGCCATATTTCTTATGTCCCAAAGACAATGATGTTTATTTAAAAGAACTAAAGGAATGACTAACATCATACATAAAAATGTGGAAAGAGACTATTGGCAATGAGAATTCACCAATTGTTACAGAGGAATGGAATAAAAAACTAGAGTATTGGAAAAGTGTTCTTGATGCATTAGATGGAATCTACAATGACCATACACCCTTGGATAAACTGATTCTTCTTCTAATGATTTTTGTCCCAAGATGAGGCAAAATGTTAACGTTGATGGTAATACACTCCATGCAATATCAAGTATTATGGATGGGGATTTTGATAATGTGACAGATGAACCAATATATGTTGGACTCAAGTGCAACAAGCAAAGCTAACATTCGATCCTAGAATTGATGTTGAGAAATGAAAGATGTTTCTTGTTAGATCAGGAAATGAGGATGAAGGAGAGATGATTTGGATGGCAAAAGATACCTCAGATATCTTCCAGGATGATGACAGTGAGACCCTTCATGTAAAGATTGATTGGTGGCAGCCTAGCTCAGGGAAATACAATGGAAATTTTTTAGAACAATATTGGGTACCAAATCTTGATGACACAAAACTTGGATCTATTCCAATTAATACCATACTTTGGGCATGGATGCCAAACAAATAAGATTGTAGGAAGACCAAGATAAATAAATTTGGTGTACAAGATGTACTTGATCTGTTTGAGCGGATATAAGGAGATTAGGTGGAGATAATTCATGAATGCAATTTTGCTTTTTGAATGACTTTTAGTATACATGAAGAAACTTTTTCAATGTTTGAAGTATAATAAATACTCTTCAAGCTACTTTTTGAGGAATTTTATATTATTTACTGCATATATGAAAATTTCACTTCAAGTTCATTGTTAATTCATGTGATGATACTTTATGCGAATTAGATAACACCATTCAAATTTTAACTTTTCAATTTGTCTTTTAGATCAACACAACATCTCACTATATCAATTGTGCATAATTATATTTATTAATGCATGTACGAAACCCTTACCTTATTTATTATTATCTTTTGCTCACTCTCTTCAATACCACTTTGAGCTTTTCATTTTGTTCCCGTGATGATTGGTGGAGTGTCCACTCGAAACGTAGGGACTTTTCAACACACATTAATTCCATAAACTCTCTTTGTCATTATGATTAACTGTGGAAATCTTCATCCTCAAGCTGTACTTGATCTGCTTGAGAAAATATAAGGAGATTAGGTGGATATTATTCATGAATGTAATTTTGCTTTTTGAATGACTAATTAATATATATGAAGAAAAAGTTGACAATGTCTGCAGTATATTAAATATTCTCTTCGAGCTACCTTTTGAGGAATTTTATATTATTTTCTACATATATGAAAATTTTAGTTTAAATTCAATGTTAATTCATGTGATGATACTTTATGTGAATGCACCTTAAAAAATCTTATAGACTTGCTTTGTGAATAAATGTAAGGCACTTGCAATAAGGTTTGAATTCAATTTTCCCTATTATTCATTGTTATAGTTGATATAAATTTAATTGCACTACTATGTTGCATTCAAATTCATAATTATATTTTCTCGTGTAGACTTTAAACTGGTGCCAATTTTGTACTAGTATATTAACTTATACTCAATAAATATAGTACTAACATTTTGAGTGTGCAGGTTTTATCAATTTGTCATCATTGTGATTTATTTTCTGGATTAAACTGTGTGAAGGTTTTTTAGACCAACGTTTTGAGTGGACACTCCACCCATGCTTGTTACAGGAACCATGAAAAACTCATTGTGGACCAAAAATATTTCACATAACTTAATCCAGAAAATCAATCATTACGTAGTAACATCATGTTAGCTTTAATTCATGTTAGGCATTATCGTTAAATACATTGCATCATAAAGACAATTTAATCCATGTGAGATTTAATGCTAATCGTAATGCACTGCATGTAATATAAGTATTATGGATGGATATTTTGATAATGTGACGGATGAACTGGTATATGTTGGACCCAAGTGCAACAAGCTAAATCCAAGATTCAATCCTATGATTTAAGTTGAGAAAGGAAAGATGTTGCTAGTTAGATCATGAACTGAGGATGAAGGAGAGATAATTTTTATGGAAAAAACCACCTCATATATCTTCCATATTGATGAAAGTGAGACTCTTCATGTAAATGTTGATTGATGGAAGCCTAGTTCAGTGAAATACAAGGGA
>LPNX011044024.1:96843-145406 GCA_001517045.1 Pseudotsuga menziesii | reverse complement strand
CTTCAAATCTGGATCTTTTTCAGCTTCTACAAAGTAATAGAACAGAGCTCGGCCACTCTTTTCATCCACTGTGACATACCCAGAATATTGCTTGAAGGTCACAGTAGGTTGTCCGGGTAGACTGTTGATAATATCACTTTCCGGACCTGATAAGACTTTCAGTTTCAAACAGTTGCATCAAATCCTCTCCAGCATTTTTGTAAAGCTGCAAGTGCAAGGTTGATCATAACAAAATGGTGCTCTAAAGAAAATATGGAATTCATATCCTGCTCAAAACAACTTATTATTATGTAAAACGTAAGTAGATACATCAACCAAACCCGGACCAGATGCTACTACCTAATGTGACAACGTCAAGTGCAAACAATGACTCACCCAGTAGGATCCAGGATCTTGTTTGTAGTTATCTTGCAAAAATTTCAAAACCGAAAGACCATTCTGCTGGACAACTTGAGGATGAAAGACAGTAGTTCCATCTTCAGCAATACCTTTTAGTAAAAATATCTCATATGTCTTCAAAAGCTCATAGCCTTGAACCACACCATTGTGATGATAACAAATAGCCAGCTCTGGTACACTTGCCATTACATTATCAAGCCAGGCATCAAGCCACATTAATGGAGTCACCTGTAATATCTTAAAGCTAGTCAATCTAATCTTTGTTTTAAAAAAAAACATAAGAAAACCTAAACAGAAATCAAATGTGCCCATAAAATTACACTTCATAATCAACAGAATTCCTGGAAGCACCATTCTACCTGCCGCTCCACCTCCCATAGATGCAAACTAACAGCCACATGCTTTTCATTACTGAAAACCAGAAGATCACTGCCAAGAAGCATGCGTAATTTGTGAAATTCCCAAAACAAAACCCTCAGAAAACCTTCATTACTAAGCCTTCGATGCTTTTCTGGATCCTTCTGAACATAGTTTGGAGGACGTTGTTTCTCACCAACAAGCCTTGCTTTCTTAAGGGCATCAAGTCTACTTTTGTGTCTACTACCACCCCAAGAAACAATTTCCCCATCTGTCGGGGAAGATCCTTGCAGATGAGGATGAAAGCCATCTGTACCATCACCTAGGTCATCACCATTTACAAAATGCCAGGAAGAATGTGACTGTTGATTGACAGAAGATGGTAAGCACTCTCCTTCCATAAACCCTATAGTAAAATGCCTTGGCAGAAGAGTAGGATTTGCTCCATATTCTGGAGCTGAAGACTGTGAAGATGGAGGGAAATCGCAAGCCTCTGCCCGCACTAAATGCATAGCAAAGTTCAAGAAAAGTGATTGATCTACACCCTTTGATTGGTTTTTCTTCTCACCCATTTTGCATAAACTCTGTGAGAATGTTGTCATCGACTTCTAGTAAGCTGAGATCCTGGTGCGCGCCAAAGAATCTGCCATACTTTATTGAGATGGATGAATTGGGTTCCAACCCCAGCAACCCCTCTGCTCCTCCTGTAGCCATGCTAGTCCATCCGACCTTGTTGGAAAATTAGGTTTAATTTTCGACATGAATGAACAAGTCTACTTCACATTTTCCTTGATGGCTTAACTTCCTTGCATGGGCGGGTTTGCTTGGCCGCCTGTGATTTTGGCGCCAAGACGGAATATGTAAAGAAAAACATAGATTTTGAAGCACCCTTTCTGGGCGTATTATATCTTCTATCCAAAACAGCGTTCAGCAAGGCAAAAATTCCCGGGGGCATACAACTTTTTAGGGATTTTCAAGGTTTTGGGAAGCTTCTAAACCCTTGGGAGAAATGTACTTGTGGTACAACCTCATGTGGAGAAAACCTGGCTCGAAGTACCCCTCATTACTACTCCTTCATCTAATCAACAAAAGGCTCAGGTTGTGGTGCCTCAAACCTCTCCTATTCATCTTGGGGTGGTTACTTAGGTCTTGATGAATAATGTTGTGAGATGTAAAACAAAGCATCGTCCTATGGTGAAGAGTATGGGAGGTGGTGTAGTTCTCATGGTGGGGCATGAAGACGAAGATAAAAGAGACAATGAAGAATTCATCTTCATGGGATTTGAACAATACAACAAAAAAAAGAAGAAAGAAAACCCACTGTGATCTTGTGAATGTGCACTTTCAATGGTTGGAGAACCATTGAAAGTGCACATTCACAAGATCATTGTCTTCTAGGTTCCGTTACAATAGTGGGTGAAACCTACACAATGTAGTTTTCTAATTAACATCTTCCACCTATAGTCTAGGTCTTTTGTTGTCTTGATGAATGTAAAAAGGCCACAACATTGAAGGGATTATGTAGCTTGCTAGTTTCAATTTATAACTTGGAAACGTGTTGGTGAAGGACACCCAAGACGAATGAAACAATTTGATAATCATTCTACAACAATAACACTATATAACTATTAATACATCATTGATAACCCATTAGAATATCTAACACTAACTAGCATTCATTGACATACAAGAAAACTCATACATTTTCAAGATTAAAACTCATAAAATATTGCTAAAGTAACCATTGCAAGTATTCAATTAGTAAATGGATAGAAAATTGGTTGTGCAAATTGTTAAGCTTAAAACTGGCAATGTCCAAGGATTTTGTGAGGGGGAATGGCCATAAAAGATGAGTAAACTAGGCCAATTATGGGGCTTAACAATGATCACACATAGAACCACAACCTAAAAGTGATCTATGGCTCCAAGAAAAACCATCATGGGAATTTAACCTTACTTATTGGCAAACAACTTCTCTCTTCACTAATGGATGCAACCCATTTGAACCTTCACTAATTGGTACTTGTGGGTCCCTTCCCTTTATTGTACAAGAACATTTAAAACTTGTACCAAAAGACCATAAACATGTTATTTTGAACGCCTTCGAGTTGCAATTATTATTCAAAAAATGTTATGTCTAAGACCTTAAAGTTGCAAATTATTAGGATTTGATGGATCCTTAACATGTACTTTCATGTATATAACACTAAAGGTCCAATCCCTAAATATTTAAGTGCAAATATTGTGGCACTAATTTATAATTAAAAAATATTTGATTTATATATTTAAGTTTTAGTTTTCAAACATTTTAGGAGGCATTAGCAAAATATGAATATCACTCTTTTTAATTGTCTATAACTTATCATTTTATAAAATTATTAATTAAAATTAATCATTTTAATTTGGCTTGGGGGATTCAAACTAAGCACCTATTGGCATGGAATCATCCAAATAACATAATGACATTGGCAACAACCAATGGATTTAACATTTGATCTCATATTAGATTGTATACCATTCATATATTTATCAAGAATATCTAGTAATCCAAATAATTGGATAATATTCACTCATAAATAAGTCAAAGGGTATTAAGAAACAACATCTATTTTGTGGTATGAGGCCTTTATCATGGCCTATTAGCTTACTAGTCATAATTTAGAGCATAAATGCATCAATTTCTCTCCCAACCATGGTTTGAGACTCATTCATAGTGCACAAAACCTCATATTAACACTCTCATACCACTACGAGGACAATGATGTCCAACACATACCATGTTGTATGGTTTGTGTCCTTATTCTTGGACCTTGGTCCTTAGAAGCTTCATATAGGGTCTAATAGTTTTATTTTCCTCCAACGCCTATTGGGAGCTTTAGCATGGACTTTGGCAATCCCCTCATGTTGGGTACAGGACATCATGTCCAAGGCCCTATCAATCTTGTTGTAAAATAAAATGTTGACATTGGTTTATAAGCATCAATCCTTTGTAAATCATTTCACATTCTAAATTGAATGTTTGAGGATGTTAATCCCCATAACCAAGGTCCTAGGAAAAAGTTAATATTTAGAGAATATTTTTAGGGTCCAAGACATGGTTAAGCTACAATGTCATGACACCAACACTCTATTCTCCTCTCACACACCTTCCCCTCTCATGAATTTACAGTCCTCCATCTCTTCTCAATGTTCTCTCCCCGTTTGTAGCTAGCTTCATATTTTATTACTAATTGTTTAGTTGCAATTACATATACTTGGCCCTCATCCATATCAAATTTACAATTATATTACAATATGGGGGCTTTAACATGAGTGTTACATTCTCCTACCCCTTAATTTCAATACCTTCCTTGATGTTAATTTATTTATGCATACATACCCCATGGCTTGTTGACTCTAGTTTCTTTTCCAAATATTTTGATTTTCACGCTAGGAGTCTAGGTGTGGATACAGCGACGGCTAGGCGTGGATACAGCGACGGCTAGGAGTCCAGGCGTGGACAGCGACGGGCGTGGATACAGCGACAGCTAGGAGTTTAGGCGTGGATACAGCGACGGCTAGGTGTGGATACAGCGATGCCTCGTTCCTGTTACATCGGATTTTACACCAAAAGGTAAGAAACGTGGAAAACCTCCATGGAAAAATCCGTGCTTTTGTACTAGTGTCTACCAGTTTATAGACATCATGGTAGTGGATATACCTGAATAATATGGTTTGATCTTGAGCAAGGACTAGTCTACAAAACTCAATGGGTACTTTGCATCTGACTGGTCTCATTTATGGTTTCCCTATAAGAATTGTCAGAATCAGATCAAGGTGATGAGGGAACCACATATGAAGCACAATGTGACACAATTGGAAGGAAAAAATGAACCTGTAAATTTCTCACGTTCAGTCTTGGGTAACTATTTCATAGAGCTTGAACCTAGAAACTATCAAGCGGAAGAAGCCGACAGTGAGTTAGATACACAGTCTGAGCTCCTTTAGTTTTCACGGACTGACAAGATTGATTGTAACATAATTAATTTAGTTTATAATTTAGAGAGTAACAATAGTCCTATAGAATTAGAAGATAAATTTTGGTTGTTATATTTTGACGGTTCTAAAACTCAAGAGGGATCAGGAGCTGGTTGTGTCCTAATTGATCCAGAAAGGAATAAACATTTTCTCTCTTGTATATTAGAGTTTGAATGTACTAATAACACAGCAAAATATGAAGCTCTAATCCAGGGCTTGAAAAAGGCCATTGAATTCAAAGTAAGAAATCTAAAAGTTTTTGGGGATTCTGATATAATTGTCAAACAAGTTCGAAACACAATTCATTGTCTGTCACCACATTTAAAAGGCTACCAAAATGAATTTTGGGAACTTATAACAAATTTTAATGCTTTTAATATCAATTCAATCCCTAGACTACAAAATGCAGCAGCTGATTCGTTAGCTACTTCTGTTGCAAGATTAGTTCCTACTAATAACAAATGCTCAATTGAATTGATTTTTAGGCCATCTATACCAGACAATGTCACCAATTTAAGGGTATTCGATGATGATCAGCAAATGTTAAAATTTTTAACAAATGATGAGACTTTCAAAGACTCAGTAATTGATGACAAAGAAAATCAAGCCAGTCTTCAAAGTGGGAACTTCATACCTAAAGGGGTAATAAAATTGGAAGGGATGTTTGACTTGATTAACAAGTTTAGGAAACCTTCCCATGTCAAAACAAACAGTTCAACTTTGCAGTATGAGCTGATCAATCTTGGGAAAGAGGCTAAACCCAAGTATGTGAACTTGGGGAAATGTTGTTCACCAGGCGAGAGAAGAAAATTCATCAATTTATTTCGACAATATAAAGATGTTTTTTCTTGGACATATGAGGATTTGAAGACGTATGATACCCGCATCATCCAACATGTTATTCCTATCACAGCGGGTGTGAAACCATTTCAGCAGCCACTAAGGAAGATGCACCCCAAGCTAGAATCCCTAATCCAAAATGAAGTGAACATGTTACTTGATGCGAAAATCATCTTCGGAGTTAGGCACTCAGAGTGGGTTGGCAAATTTGGTACCGATAAGAAAGAAATCTGGTGAAATAAGATTATGCGTAGACTTCTGGAATTTAAATCGTGCCTTAGACAAGGACAATTATCCAGTTCCACCAATGGAGCAAATATTACAGATCATTTCAAGTTCTGAATTGTTCTCCTTATTGGATGGGTTTTCAGGATACAACCAAGTATTGGTAGCATAACAAGATAGGCTGAAAACCACATTTCATACAAAGTGGGGAACTTTTGCTTACAGAAGAATACCCTTCGGGCTCATTAATGTTGGAGCCACTTTCCAAAGGGAAATGGATATAGATTTCCAGGGTTTAATTGGCCACAGTGTGGTGGTTTATCTAGATGACGTAACAGTTTTCTCCAAGAAGAGAGAAGAGCATATGTTTCATCTAAAACAAAATTTTGACCATTGTCGAAAATATGGTATCTCTTTGAATCCTAACAAATGTGTTTTTGTAGTATTAGAAGGAAATCTATTAGGTAACATCGTTTCTAAAAGGGAATCTCCATAGACTGGGAGAGGATAGAAGCTATAGCACAGATTCCATTACCCCACAATAAGAAAGTCATGCAATCCTTCATGGGGACTATAAATTTTGTTCAAAGGTTTGTTCCTGATTTTTCTCAAATAGCCAAGCCTTTGCAACAAATGGTGAAGCAAAGTGTACAATTTAAATGGACTGACATAGAAAAAGGTGCATTTAATAATATCAAAGCAGCAATATCCCATGCACCTTCACTTAAAATCCCTGGTTGTGAGAAATATTTTATCCTATACACCTTTGCTTCTAATAACTCACTCGTAGCAATGCTTACACAGAAGGAAGAAAGGGGAGATGAGTACCCTATATCATTTATAAGAACTGGGTTGCAAGGTGTTGAATTGAATTAACCTACTATTTGTAAATAGGCGTATGCAGTCTTTAAAGCAATAAACAAATTCAGGCCTTACATTCTTAAAAATAGAACCAAAGTAATTGTTCCTCACCCAACAGTTCGAACGCTTTTCGTGCAAAAAGAATGGGGTGAAAGAAGAGGAAATTGGGTGATAGCTTTACAAGAATATGATTTGGAATTTAAACCAGCCACTATTATCAATGGGCAAGGGCTCTACAAGTTAATGGCTGAAATTCAAAACAATGAAGATGATGATTGGAAAAATGAAGTTGAGCTGCATATGATTGATGTGTGTCCTATCTTTACATCTCTGGAATCTTGTACAGAGATCTGATACATTATCTCTAGCAAGGGTATTTACCATAACACTAGAATTCTAAGCAAAGAAGGGAACTTCGCTTAAATTCAGCATCTTATCATATAATTGATGGAGTTATTTTCAGAAAGAACTATGATGGAGTATTTCTGATATGCCTGGAACAAGAGGGTGCATCTAAAGTTGTTAAAGAATTACATGATGGTCCTGCTGGAGGACATTTTTCAGGAGATACTACTACACACAAGATTCTAAGAGTTGGATAATACTATCCAACCTTGTTTAAGGATGCTCATACTTATGTTCGGAAGTGTGACACATGCCAGAGAAGTGGTGGGAGACAAGCAAAGGCAGCTAGGCCATTGCAACCGGTCATTGTTTTGGAGCCATTTGAACAATGGGGAATTGATATCATTGAAGAAATCAATCCAAATTCTTCATTGAAACACAAATACATCCTCACTGCCACTTATTATTTCACAATATGGGTGGAATCAATTACATTACGAAAAGTGAATGAGGATGCAGTCATAGACTTCTTACAAGAGAATATTATGACCAGGTTTGGGGTTCCAATTTCCCTGGTTTTTTATAATGCGTCTTACTTTTCATCGATTAAGCTTACTGAATTTGCTAATGAGAAGGGAATGAAATTGCATTATTCTGCTAATTATTATCCACAAGGTAATGGATTATCTAAATCAACTAATAAAAACCTTATCAGAATTTTAAAGAAGACTGTCATAGAAAATCAGGGAAGTTGGCATGTAGCTGTTCCAAATGCACTATGGGTTGATAGGGTCACACCCAAATATTCCTTAGGAGTGTCACCTTATACTTTAGTTTATGGAAAATAAGTTATTTTACCCCCAACCATTTTATTTCTGTCTTCTTAGTTAGCCCAAGCATCCTGAGGGTCTGGTCGTGAGGTTTTACAAGCCCGCATTAATACACTGATGAAACTTGATGATTCTAGGCTCAAATCCAAAGAGAGGTTTGAACACCATCAGAAGATTGTAAAAAGTTGGTTTGATCAACGTAAGTCCAGGAAGGGAAGCTTTGAAGTATGAGATTTGATTCTCAAGTGGGATCACCCACATGATGAAAAGCGCAAGCATACTAAGTTTCAACATCTATGGATTGGCCCATTTCAGATTGCTGAAAAGTTAGGCCCCTCAATGTATAAGTTACAGTATTTACAGGGGTGGGAAGAGAATATGCATGTCAATGGTTTGGTTCTCAAACCTTACTTCACCTAATGCCTTAAAGGTCTTTTCTACATAAATAAACCTTACGTTTGCTTTGATTTCTTTTAGTTTTGTTTGCTTTCTTTCCGTTGTTTTACTTTTCTTTGCATTTGATTTATTTCATTTTTTCTTTGCTTTAATTTAGTTTCAGTTCTGAATAAGCCAGCTCAGCTTTTGGTGCTTGGGGGACATTGCAATTTCTACAAACTACCAATATTTTTAATCCGTGAACTGTTCATTGGAATTTATCTATGTCAAATTTTTATCAGAACAAGATTTTTTAATTTGATAGACTGTTGAAGGGAAGTTATTTTAAGAACACATTGAAGTCATATTTTAAACCCTGTTAAATAACTACGATAGGAGAGGTCTAGAATACTATTTTGGGGCTTCATCCACTTCACATCAATATCTGTCCTAGGAAGCTTTCCGCAAAGGACCCACGAAAAGGAAGCAAAATGGACAGGTGTATGGTATTCAAAATAATCCCATGCCACAAATGAAATCCAAAAGGATTAATATAAAGACTCATACTCCGAAAAGAAAATATATCAAAAGGATATACTGAAAACATAACTAGTAGATGAATGAATTGCTCAAAAGGTTCTTCTTCATCTGTGAGCTAAAAAAAAATTATCACTCACACAAAAGGACACTGTTAGCACTCAGAATGTACCCAGGTTTTAAGAGGTAAATCCCAAGGTATCAGCAAAAACCACTTTTAGAAAGAAACTGGCTTTTCTTTCCAGAGAGGGATCTCTCGAATACAGCTTTTACAAGGCCAGAAATATATATCAACACTCAAAGATTATAAAGGTGGTTGAAACAACACGCATAACCATTGCGCATGGGGTCACATATAAATAAATAACATAAAATCATATGCGAAAAAGTTCATCAGAGGCAAGGTAACCATTCAATCACAGTCATTCATTTAATCCATTTGGAGCAGAAGAAGTAGATCACAGTTCATCAATACAGAGCATCAAGATATGAATTCAATATTGACTTTAGCAGAAAGGTTTATAAAATATTTGAAACAATGACCAGAGCATAATAAATATGAATTCCAATCATTCAATGCTTTGTTCCAAATATGAAGAAAACATAATGGAGTGAACACAGGAAAAACAATCACAAAGAAAGAAGCACAGTCTGTAATACAAATGGCGCAGGAATCTCTGATAATCTCTTCGCATTCAATTTCTTGCTCAAAAATATATGTCTTTCAAAAACATTCAACAACAGGACGGGTTCCAACCCCCATCTCATAAAATAGATGCAAATATATACATAAAATAATTTGATCTTCCAAGAAGATTCATAACTGAATGATCGGCTTAATTAAAGTCTTGTAACTAAATTCCTAACTTTTAGGAATAAACTACAGCTTCAATCCTAACAAATCATTAAGCTAAAATCAACTTGGTAACAGGTCGTCGTCCAGTCAACTCCTCAGCATGCGCCATCTGTTCTCATGAATGAAGGATGTATTTTGTCTTTCGAACCTTTCCACAGCTTTCCATTGCTCCGTGCTTGGGGTATCATATTCCATCATCTCTCGAATTGATACTTCTAACTCCATGTAAGCTTCATATGATACCTTGGGCAATCCTCTCTTGATGATTAGGAACTTTTGTAAGATTTCGAAATCCTCTATCAATTTGTCCACAATAGCTTTCCCTGTTAGGCCTTTTTCCAAATCATCAAATTTGGAATGATCCATGTGGCTTTGAACTAACAAGCTATGATAGTGCTCCTGAGAGAACATCCATCCTTCTTCGCCCCAAAAGGATGGTAGGCCGTCCTCAAATAGCTCTTTGAAAACCTGCTTGAAGTTATTAACCTCTGAAAGCATTTCATTTTCCTTGTCTTGGACCGTCTTCATTAATTGGTGCTTGTGGATAAACCTTTTAGCCATAGTACTATTGATATTCTGTCATTTATTCCCATATCATGTAATTTCTGGTATGTCAATGAATTTAAAAAATTTAGTGTGTTCTGGGCTGTGGTAAGGGGTCTTCTCTCCATGTGTTCATTCACTAACTTTAGTCTTTGGTGAGTCAAATTGATCAATATGTTTTGATCATCGATAAAGTTGAGATGGTGCCTGAATTTAGTGATTTCTATAGATAAGGTGTCCCAAATGATGTGCTTTGCCCCTTGGAGAGGACCTTTCCCAATGTTTCTTTCTTTTAGTTCATTGAATTTCTTCTACAGCTCATTCCTGTCTTGCAATATTTTATTTTTATTCTCACTTACTTTGGCCAATTCAAACTTGATCTTTTCATTCTCCGCTTTTAACTCTTTTATTTCTTCATCCTTTAAGTTGACCTGGGACATAGGTATTGACAAGTCATCCACAGAAAATTCATTCAATGGTTTATCAATATTTACAATGGACAGGTCCTCATCAATAGGAGTCTAACTCATCAATTCTTCCATGATTTCGTTTTCCTCGTTTTGGTCCCTTTTCAGCAAGGCAATTTGAGATATCAGTTCACTTCGTTCGGCTTCCCATATGTCCTTCTCCTCTTGTAACTCGACAACTTTTCCTTTGTGTTCCATCATCTCCTGCCGCATCTTGTCTTTCTCTTCTTGCAGTGCCAATCATTCGGATGATTGAACATGTTCTGAGCCTGGTATCTTCAATCTTCTCTTCAAAAGTTGGAGAGCATTGTCCTTTTCTTCCAACATTCTTCTGATGGCTTGGGTGTTATCTCTTTCATTGCCTGAACTGATAATATCTCCTTGTAGCTTCTTAATCTGAATGGTATTGGCCTTATTTTCAACTCTTTCATGTTTCAATTGAATCTCTAACTTATCTACCAAAATTTGTAGTTTATTGATTCTCATCATAGCTTGTAACAGATCTGAATAAATAATATCACTTGTTTACTTGTGAAGCTGTATCTTATCAGGTACACTAATCTTATCCAATCTTAGTTCCATTTCTGTCACTTTCTTGTTGCTCACCACGGCCAATTTGAAAGTATTTCTTTCTGTATCTCTGGCAGAAACTAGGGAGGTTTTTAGATTGTTTAAATTCCTTACCTTCGAGAGTAAACTTCTTGTCTCTTCCAGAGACTGCTTTCTTTTTTCCATATAACTGGCCTTAAGCTCTTCCTTGCATTTGAAAATTGAGCTTGGTTCTGAACTATCTACACTTTAAAAAAAAAATCATCTATTTGTACGGATTTCGTTGGGACTAAAGCAACTCTCTTGAAATCATCAGAAACTTTTTCACTTGAGACTCCACAAACTTGTAACAATCTTGCCTTTTTATGTAATCCATCTTCATCCACTTCCATGCTTTCAATTTCAGACATACTCCTTTTAATCAAAACATTTGGACCCTCTATCACTTGTGATACGGTAACTGGTAAAGTACTTGCATCTCCATCGGACCCTGGAGTTTCCATAAACTGCAACAGATCTGTTGTTTCATTCAATCCTTCAATAAACTGGTGTTCAAACGGTTTATTTTTGTTGGCCTGCTTCCTTAGGGAAATTATGTGGTGAGGGTCATAATTTGCCTTCGGCTCTTTTTGAAATTCCATGCTTCCCAATAACTTTTCAATAAACACTAAGGCCCCTTTATTTTTGAAAATAAAAGAGCCAACCTTGAGTGGGAATTTGATATTTGAAGATTTTTTAAAGGCTCCAAAATGTTCTTCCTCTAAATGCAGCCTTTGCCTCATGAATTCTAATGCAAAAACTCTGGGAGTGAGGAAAGTAGGTAACCTATATGGTTCCCCGGTGAATCCATATATCCTTAAAACAGTACAATCTTTATGCAGGAACCAGTCTCCGACTCGATCTTCAAGCGAGGATTGCATCAGGCATTTCATATCTTCTAACACATAGGGCAGCACTTCATCGAACAACATTTTATACATATCTGACATGATTGAATTGGAAAACTCAAACATGTTGATCTGCTTGGGCAAATCAGAAGAGAAGATGGTACTTAAAAACTGTAATTCAGTGACATTTGAACACAGCAACATGTTCAACAAGTAAGTTTGAAATTTAAAGAACCTGACCTTCGGGAATTCACTTAACTGAAGGTGTATTGCTTCCGCCAAGTACTCATCTAGACTGAAAACAGGAACCGATTGAGACTCTGAACCAAATGAACTTATTTTTAACAAAAAACCAAGGATGACTTCAGTTACGCGACAATCATCGTCAAGACCCAAAATTTGACAGACCAGGGATACCACTAATTGAACTTCATTTTTGAAAATATGAACATGGTAAGGCGGGAAAAGACCGTCTAAAGACTGACCCTCTTTCAAAGTACTGGACAGAAATTTGCAACAAACTTCAGAGATACAACTTTTGTACAATTCAGCAAGAATAGACTCATTTACAGGTTCACGGTTGTTAGGGTAACTGTCGGGCAGGTTTAAATTTTCACAGACAACTTTGGCATTGACTTTACAGAGTATTCGAGAAGTAGACTGACTCAAAATGACTCTTTGAGAAGGGGAATAATTGATCGCGCACCACTCTACGAATTTTGGAAAATGCAGGTTTTGTTCAAGAGCATACAAAAAGGATTTACAGACATTCAAGACATCATTTCCTTGTGAATTGTAGTGCCACAACCTTTCTTTACTGATTGATACGCTTCCTATAGATAGAAAAGGGTCGCACACGCCTCTGTCTCTATCAACTAATAATCTTCCCTGCCATCTATAATTCGACTAGACCCTTGCAATTCCTTCTCTTGGTCCATAACTCAGTTGATAATGGCAATTAGATGGACAAATTATGGGCGTTTAAGCCTTACCTATTTACCATTGCTCGAAATTGACAGTCGAAGGTTGACGAATATGCAGGTCTTTTTTCACTCGTCCGGTGCCAATAAAATAACCACGGAACAAGTCAACTTCCCTTTTATAGGACCCCACTTCGGAGCATGCCTTTGGCAGTTTCCTCTAAACCGCTTTCGCCTCTGGATTACACCACGATTGGCCATGTGGACAGTGGTTTATATTCCGCAACCTCCCTTTACCTTTATCTTCCGTGCACCTTCCCGCTCCGGATCTATCTGTGGCCATTGATCGATTTCACTTTTATTTCTCCGCCGTCTGATCAAATGACACTTACTCAATTCCACCGGGCTCTGTTGTTTTAACAAGCGCGCGGGTTCACAAAGCGGAGTTTATACAGACCGTAGATCTCATCCAGATGGATCGACGATCGTTGATCCATATGCTACATTAAATGCCCGCATATACTTATCTTCCTCACATCTTTTAGGGAGAGGATATAATACAGATCATTGATCTTCATCTTTTCGCTCCACACCGTCAGATCCTTTGACAAATTATCGTTTTTCGCCTTTTACCATGCTTTCATACTATAAAATTTTAACCAAAGTATTGCAAACGACCATTACCTCTTCTTCACTATGATTTTTCGAGCTTATGCTAATTAGGGTTGTTAACAACTGGCTCCATCTGGGGATGATATCCTCCCCGCAAGGTATCAAAGGACTCGTAGACCAGGTGCCTGTTTTGATTTTTCACAATAACTCCAAAAAAAACTCATCTTTTTGTTTTTTGTAGATATATTATTTTTTGTTTTGATAAAGGGAAAGCACGCCTCATGTACCTTAGGGCCTTCACTGCAGGCTTCAAATACATTAGGATTACCATTCATGTTAACTTTGTAAAGAGAAATAAGTATTTACAGGCTATAATACAAATTTTACCTCCCTCTTTAGGACAGGTAATGTTTCAGGTACCTTCCATTGACGGGATTACTATCCAGAAGAACCCTGTTCGGATATTCCAGCAGAAATGCGTTTTTCCCTCTGTAACCAGCAACAACATAAGGACCTACCCACATATGGTCAAATTTTCCATGTTTGTCCTCTTTCGGAGCATCCCACTTCAAGACCAAATCGTCAATCTGAAACTGCTCTTCTTTGATTCTCCTGTCAAAAGTATTTTTCATTTTCTCCTGATGTGATTGCACCCTGTCATAAGCTTTATTCCTTTGCTCATCCAGTTCAATAATCTGATTTATCCTCCTTTGCATATGATTTGGTTCTTCTTGGTGATCTTGGAAATATCTCATGACTGGAACACCTAGCGATGCTGGAAAAACAACTTCAGTCCCATACACCAGTTGGAACGGAGACATGCCAATCACCCTTTTGGTACTAATCCTGTCAGCCTAGAGAGCATACTTGAGCTTGGTGTGCCAGGACCTTTTATTATCTTCTAACAGCTTCCTAATGATCCTCACTAGGCTTTTATTAGAAGATTCTGCCAATCCATTTCCCTGCAAATAATAGGCAGTTGAATGATTGAGGCTTATATGGTACTTGTGACAGAAATCAATCATTTTCTTGGATTTAAACGTAGCTGCATTATCTGTTACTATTCTTCTGGGGCATCCAAATCGAGCCAATATATTGTCTTCAAGGAAATCCATGATTACAGTCTCAGTGGCTCTCCTAGTGGGAATAGCTTCAATCCATTTTGTAAAATAATTTGTAGCTGTCCTAATGAATTGGGGTTTATTTCTCCAATAAAATCCAAACCCCATTGTTGAAATGGAGCTTCTACTGTTATGGGATTCAAAGGGAGAGGAAGTACTTTTCTCTTTTCGTCAAAAATTTGGCATTGATGACACTTACTGGTTTCTTTATACACATCTGAAAATAACGTAGGCCAATAATAGCCTGCTCTTAGAATTGTGTTTGCTGTCACCTTCCAAGAATGATGCCCCCCACAATCTCCCTTATGAAATTCTTTGACTGTATGCTGAGCTTCATTTTCCAAAAGACAATTCAGCAACACTCCATCGGGGTCTTTCCAATAAAGATATTGATTTAGAATACAAAATTTGGCAGCCTTTAATTTTATAGATTAGGCTCTTGACTTACTCAACCTCTCCTGTGCTTGCAAATTTCGAAGGACATATACAATATCAGAATACCATGGAGAAGCCACAAAATCAGCTATTATTTCCACTTCTGTATCTAACTGATTAGCTTGATGAGATAAGAAATTAATTTGCAAAGCTTCACAATTCGAATTAGCCATCATTTTAGCTAATCCTTGTCCTTTAATCAACTTGGTGGGATTTATTTCGATATCATATTCCAACAATGTAGCAATCCATTTTGCTCTTCTACCTTCTGGATCTGGTTGTGTCAAGATTCCCTTTACTGCAGTGGATGGAGCATGTGCAATTATATGTGAATGCAGAATATACACTCTGAAATCCTTCAGTGCTTTGACTAAGGCATAAGCTTGTTTCTCCATAATGTCATATTTCAATTCTCCATCCCTTAACATTTTGCTAAAAAATGCTATGGGATGTTCCAAATTCTCATCATTTTTCTGTAACAGAACTGCTGCTATAGTATATTCCGAAGCATATGAAAATACTGAGAAGTCTTTGGTAAAATCTGGGATCACCAACACAGGAGCCTCTGATATTTCTTTTTTGATTTCCCAAAAAGACTTTCTAGCTTCAGCATTCAATTTTATCTCATGACCTTTCTTCAACATATTTGTGATATTCATTAAGATCTCAGCAAAACTTGGCACAAACCTTCTCAAAAAATTTACCTGCCCCAAGAATGATTGTATCTCCTTTTTACTCCTGGGTTCACCCACTTTAAGAATTGCACTCACCCTTTCAGGATCAATTTTTATTCCATCTTTTGATATTATATGGCCCAACAACTTTCCTTCTTCCAATGCAAAATTGGACTTCTTTGGATTCAGTGATATGCCAAACTTCCTACATTTCATGAAAACTTTCTCCAGATGATGCAGATGCTCTCTGTCAGATTTTGAATAGACTGTGATATCATCCATGTAGATTACTACAAAATTCCCGATTTCCCCTACAAAAGCAATGTCCATAGCCCGTTGGAAAGTAGCTCCTGCATTCATTAAGCCAAAAGGCATTTTTGCATACATAAAAGTGCCCCAAGGTGTAGTGAAAGCAGTTTTTTATTGATCTTCAGGTAATACTTTGATCTGATTATAGCCGGAAAAACCATCCAACATTGAAATTCTTTCAGCTCCAACTACTTTCTGCAATATATGGTCCATGTTTGGCAAAGGATAATTGTCCTTCATAGACACTTTGTTCAAGTTCCGGAAATCTATACACAATCTTATTTCTCTATTCTTCTTTCTAACAGGAACAAGGTTTGCAACCCACTTTGAAAACCTTAGAGTGACAATGATCTTGGCATCAAATAACTTTTTAATTTCCTTCTCTATAATAGGGAGCAACTTAGGGTTTATCCTTCTGAGCTTCTGCTTGAAAGGTTTCTCTCCAGGCTTTATAGGAATAGTATGTTGTATGATAGACGTATCATACTCCTTCAAATATTCATAACTCCACGCAAATACATCCGTATATTTTTTCATTAATTTCACATACTCTTCTTTTTCTTTTTCAAGTAATTTCTTGGACAACTTCACAATCTTAGGATTTTCTTTGGTGCCAATATTCTTATCTTCAACTGCATTCTCAACGGGCTTTACTTTTTGATTCTTAGCTACATCATTCTGATCAAAAAGATTTTCTAAAGGAATTAGTCCTCTTGGTATGAAATTGTTTTTTAATTGGATAATATCCTTACCTCCTAAGGTTCCCTTTAACTTTTCAGCACCATTCCCTTCTTCCTCAATCTCTTCCTCATCTTGACTACTCTCACCATTGTCATTTTCGGTGTCAATAGGAGTATTCACAAATTCTCCTGAGAGCTCTAGGAACCTTCTGATCTGCATATCATCTTCGAACACCTGCCAGTATTTAGAGTTATCAGGAATAGACGGTCTATTCACAATTTCCATCTGGTATTCCCTTTGACCAGCAACAGGGGTTTCAAATTTTCCAGCGGCCACATTTAAAGAATCAGCTACCAAATTTTCATGCCTGGGAACTACCTGAATTACATGCTTTGCAAAGAAGTTTCCCAACATATCCCATACTTCATTTCTATAAGCCCTCATTCGAGGATGCCTGGTTTGATAGCTTTCATTTACTTGATTTATCACTAACTCTGAGTCCCCCAAGACTCTTATTTTTTGAGCTCCCAAATATTTCAAAGCATGCAATCCCAGTAACAAAGCTTCATATTCTGCCACATTATTCGTGCACTCAAATGTTAATTTATATGATAAAGCTTTGAAATCCTGAATAGGAGAGATTATATACACACCAGCTCCAGCACCTATTTTTGCAAAAATACATAATCCACTGGCCTTCCCTTTTTTGCTTCGCTTCCAAAGCATCCTGCTCTAGCACTTCCTTTTCCTTATTCTCTTCAGACTTCTTCTGCAATGTCTCTTCTATATCATGTGGAACCACATCATTAAAGAAAATGGAAGACCCTAAGTCAGTATCAACAGCATAGATGTGATGAATTTCAGGTTTGTCTTGACTGCTCACTACATAAGGGGTCCTTTTCTCACTATATAACCTTCTACTCCCATCTCGAACAGGAATTGTAGCATAAGACATATCCATCTGTAAACTACCTTTCAACTTAGAAGTCCAAGATCTTGACAACAGCACACCGAACTTAGGTGGAATATCTGCCACGACCACATCCATGACTATAGTTTTAGATGGAAATTTATTTAGGGTTACCACCATATCTTTAATCAAACCAAGGCATTTCACCCTTTTAGAATCAAACGAGTACAAATCTTTATAAGGTCTTGTTACTTCTAATCCCAAACTCTCCACCACTCCTTTCGGCATTAAGTTGTGTGATGCCCCTGAGTCTAGCATAGCATTGTGGACCACCTTATCATGCACATTTAAACTCAAATAGAAAGGAGGGACTTCTTCACTTTCTAAATTTTCAACCTTTGACCCAAACGAAATAGCAGGGTTATCATCGTTCAACTCTAAAATGTCAGATTGCCATTCTCCTTGATTTTTGACCATTTTTGTGATAATATTTCTGTATTCAGTGTTTCTCAATAACTCATTAAATGGAACAGAGATTTTTAGCTTTGAAAGTTCATTTTGTAAATTGAAGCCAGAACCAATTTTTTCCACATTAACCGGAGCCGCCTGCTTTATTGCTTTATCTCTTTGTACATCATTTTCAACCTCTTTATTCACAAAAGACTCTTTTTGTAGTTCTTTTCCCTTTTCTACATTCAAAGAACTAGTGGAAGGCTGATTTGGGTTTGCCTTTCCTTTATTTATGAGGACATCCCTGTTCCTCAGTCTGATTTTCCTTTGCACATCATCCATAGCGTGTAAATAACCCCTTTGATACTGCTCGGTCTCCATTTCAAATTCTTCACTTCCATCTTCCTGTCCAAACATGTTATGCTCTTCCTCAGTAAGATATATCTCCGAGTCCTGTTCTCCAAAAATATGAATCTCATTTTCAGCAGGATCTTCTTCATCAACAACATAATTTTCCGGGAATGGTGGACGAATTTGCTGTTCCTCCTGATTTCTTGGATTTCTTACATCTCGTTGTCGGTTTTGGGGAGGAATAGGAGGATTCGGTCTTCTAAAATTAGGATTCCTGATCTGAGGCTCAGCTTGTTCTCTATTGAATCCCCTATTATCTATAGTTAATCTATCCATCAACTTTCCATGGTTTTCAACATCATTTCAAATTTGACATCATTAGTAGAAGAAGAAGCAAAAGGCAAAATTTGTTCATTTTTCCTTCTATCAATATCTCTATGTTTCATCTTTCCACTTGCCATCATATTTGCTTCTACTTCTAGAGCATCTGTAAACATAGTAGCAAGAGTTGTTGATTTTCTTTCTCTTAATGAAAATGCAAAGTCATTATCAAAAGCTCCAGCATAATGTAATTTGGCTGTGGCCGCAGAAGGTTTTATGTCCTCCAGAATGGAATTATAAACCCTCATGAACTTGCTGGAAAACTGATGGACAGATTCAAAACCTCCTTTTTTGAGACTATTATACTGAGATAAGAGCTGCAAAGGGTTTTGTTTATCATCCCACCTATCCAAGAAAGCATTTTGGAAAGCCTGAAAATTGACTATAGACCCATTTGGTAAATCTTTAAACCATTTCTTTGCCTCACCTGACAAACTTTGGGCAAACAACCGCATTTTAACATCTGGATAATCAACTTCTTCTAAGTCAATGAAATCTTCAAACTTTGCAACATGATGTTTTGCGGTTACGTCGCCTTCTCCATCAAACAAAGAAATTCTTTGGGAATAGTTCTGAGGAAGGTCATGTAATAAAGGAGGCAAACGCAAGGGAGCAAATATGGCTGCCATTGTTCTAGGTGGATTCATAGGAACTGAAGAGCTTTGAGTATTTTGAGAGGTAAATGTTTCAACTTTAGTGGCTTGTTGTAAATCTCTCCAGAGGGAATCCAACAAATAAGATTCTAACCTACGAGGATTGAATTCAGTATTCTTAAGGTCAGACTCAGATTTGGTTCTCAACAGACTTTTCCCAGCGTTAACTTCCCATTCTGGATCAATATGAGAATCTTGAGATGATGATGTACCAAACAAAGGAAAACTTAACTTTTCTTTATTTTTTCTTTTAAATAACTTTTCTAGGTCTTCAAAACTTTTCAAGATTTCGGTATCAGATTTACCTCGCGTGTGTCTTCTCGAAGCCAGAATGACTCCTTAAGTTCTGAAGAAGTTCTACAATGGAGTCGCCAGGACAAAAATACAACCTTTTTACTGTTAAAAATTCCTGTTTGCCCGCAAAAATTTTCTTTAAACACTGTCGTTCCCCCAGGGCAAATATGCACTTTCGGTCCCCGGCAACGGTGCCAGTTTGTTAGCACTCAGAATGTACCCAGGTTGTAAGAGGTAAATCCCAAGGTAACAGCAAAAACCACTTTTAGAAAGAAACTGGCTTTTCTTTCTAGAGAGGGATCTCTCGAATACAGATTTTACAAGGCCAGAAATATATATCAACACTCAAATATTATAAAGGTGGTTGAAACAACACGCATAACCATTGGGCATGGGGTCACATATAAATAAATAACATAAAATCATATGCGCAGAAGTTCATCAGAGGCAAGGTAACCATTCAATCACAGTCATTCATTTAATCCATTTGGAGTAGAAGAAGTAGAGCACAGTTCATCAATACAGAGCATCAAGATATGAATTCAATATTGAAATTAACAGAAAGGTTTATAAAATATTTGAAACAATGACCAGAGCATAATAAATATGAATTCCAATCATTCAACACTTTGTTCCAAATATGAAGAAAACAGAATGGAGTGAACACAGGAAAAACAATCACAAAGAAAGAAGCACAGACTGTAATACAAATGGCGCAGGAATCTCTGATAATCTCTTCATATTCAATTTCTTGCTCAAAAATATATGTCTTTCAAAAACATTCAACAACAGGACGGGTTCCAACCCCCATCTCATAAAATAGATGCAAATATATACATAAAATAATTTGATCTTCCAAGAAGATTCATAACTGAATGATCGTCTTAATTAAAGTCTTGTAACTAAATTCCTAACTTTTAGGAATAAACTACAGCTTCAATCATAACAAATCATTAAGCTAAAATCAACTTGGTAACAAGTCGTCGTCCAGTCAGCTCCTCAGCACACGCCATCTTTTCTCATGAATGAAGGATGTATTTTGTCTTTCCGAACCTTTCCATAGCTTTCCATTACTCTTCGCTTGGGGTATCATATTCCATCATCTCTCAAATTGATACTTCTAACTCCATGTAAGCTTCGTATGATACCTTGGGCAATCATCTCCTGATGATTAGGAACTTTTTTAAGATTTCGAAATCCTCTGTCAATTTGTCCACAATAGCTTTCCCTGTTAGGCCTTTTTCTAAATCATCAAATTTGGAATGATCCATGCGGCTTTGAACTAACAAGTTGTGATAGTGCTCCTGAGAGAACATCCGTCCTTCTTCGTCCCAAAAGGATGGTAGGTCATCCTCAAATAGCTCTTTGAAAACCTGCTTGAAGTTATTAACCTCTGAAAGCATTTCATTCGCCTTGTCCTGGACCGTCTTCATTAAATGGTGCTTGTGGATAAACCTTTTAGCCCATAGTACTATTGATATTCTGTCCTTTATTCCCATATCATGTAATTTCTGGTATGTCAATGAATTTAGAAAATTCAGTGTGTTTTGGGCTGTGGTAAGGGGTCTTCTCTCCATGTGTTCATTCACTAACTTTAGTCTTTGGTGAGCCAAATTGATCAATATGTTTTGATCATCGATAAAGTTGAGATGGTGCCTGAATTTAGTGATTTCTATAGATAAGGTGTCCCAAATGATGTGCTTTGCCCCTTTGAGAGGACCTTTCCCAATGTTTCTTTCTTTTAGTTCATTGAATTTCTTCTGCAGCTGATTCTTGTCTTGCAATATTTTATTTTTATTCTCACTTACTTTGGCCAATTCAGACTTGATCTTTTCATTCTCTGCTTTTAACTCTTTTATTTATTCATCCTTTAAGCTGACCTGGGACATAGGTATTGACAAGTCATCCACAAAAAATTCATTCAATGGTTTATCAATATTTACAATGGACAGGTCCTCATCAATAGGAGTCTGACTCATCAATTCTTCCATGATTTCTTTTTCCTCGTTTTGTTCCCTTTTCAGCAAGGCGATTTGAGATATCAGTTCACTTCGTTCAGCTTCCCATCTGTCCTTCTCCTCTTGTAACTCGGTAGCTTTTCCTTTGTGTTCCATCATCTCCTGCTGCATCTTGTATTTCTCTTCTTGCAGTGCCAATAATTCGGATGATTGAACATGTTTTGAGCCTGGGATCTTCAATCTTTTTTTCAAAAGTTGGAGAGCATTGTCCTTTTCTTCCAACATTATTCTGACGGCTTGGTTGTTATCTCTTTCATTGCCTGAACTGATAATATCTCCTTGTAGCTTCTTAATCTAAATGGTATTGGCCTTATTTTCAACTCTTTCATGTTTCAATTGAATCTCTAACTTATCTACCAAAATTTGTAGTTTATTGATTCTCATCATAGCTTGTAACAGATCTGAATAAATAATATCACTTGTTTGCTTGTGAAGCTGTATCTTATCATGTACAGTAATCTTATCCAATCTTAGTTCCATTTCTGTCACTTTCTTGTCGCTCACCATGGCCAATTTGAAGGTATTTCTTTCTGTATCTCTGGCAGAAACTAGGGAGATTTTTGGATTGTTTAAATTACTTACCTTTGGGAGTAAACTTCTTGTCTCTTCTAGAGACTGCTTTCTTTTCTCCATATAACTGGCCTTAAGATCTTCCTTGGATTTGAAAATTGAGCTTGGTTCTGAACTATCTACACTTTTAAAAAAAAAATGATCTATTTGTACGGATTTCGTTGGGACTAAAGCAACTCTCTTGAAATCATCAGAAACTTCTTCACTTGAGACTCCACCAACTTGTAACAGTCTTTCCTTTTTATGTAATCCATCTTCATCCACTTCCATGCTTTCAATTTCAGACAGACTCCTTTTAATCAAAACATTTGGACCCTCTATCACTTGTGATACGGTAACTGGTAAAGTACGTGCATCTCCATCGGACCCTGGAGTTTCCGTAAACTGCAACAGATTTGTTGTTTCATTCAATCCTTCAATAAACTGGTGTTCAAACGGTTTGTTTTTGTTGGCCTGATTCCTTAGGGAAATTATGTGGTGAGGGTCATAATTTTCCTTCGGCTCTTTTTGAAATTCCATGCTTCCCAATAACTTTTCAATAAACACTAAGGCACCTTTATTTTTGAAAATAAAAGAGCCAACCTTGAGTGGGAATTTGATATTTGAATATTTTTTAAAGGCTCCAAAATGTTCTTCCTCTGAATGCAGCCTTTGCCTCATGAATTCTAATGCAAAAACTCTGGGAGTGAGGAAAGCAGGTAACCTATATGGTTCCCTAGTGAATCCATATATCCTTAAAACATTACAATATTTATGCAGGAACCAGTCTTCGACTCGATCTTCAGGCAAGGATTGCATCAGGCATTTCATATCTTCTAACACACGGGGCAGCACTTCATCGAACAAAATTTTATACATCTCTGACATGATTGAATTGGAAAAATCAAACATGCTGATCTGCTTGGGCAAATCAGAAGAGAAGATGGTACTTAAAAACTGTAAGTCAGTGACATTTGAACACAGCAACATGTTCAACAAGTAAGTTTGAAATTTAAAGAACCTGACCTTCAGGAATTCACTTAACTGAAGGTGTATTGCTTCCGCCAAGTACTCGTCTAGACTGAAAATAGGAACTGATTGAGACTCTGAACTAAATGAACTTATTTTTAACAAAAAACCAAGGATGACTTCAGTTACGCGACAATCATCGTCAAGACCCAAAATTTGACAGACCAGGGATACCACTAATTGAACTTCATTTTTGAAAATATGAACATGGTAAGGCGGGAAAAGACCGTCTAAATACTGACCCTCTTTCAGAATACTGGTCAGAAATTTGCAACGGACTTCAGAGGTACAACTTTTGTACAATTCAGCAAGTATAGACTCATTTACAGGTTCACGATTGTCAAGGTAACTGTAGGGAAGGTTTAAATTTTTGCGAACAACTTTGGCATTGACTTTACAGAGTATTCGAGAAGTAGACTGACTCACAATGACTCTTTGAGAAGGGGAATAATTGACCGCGCACCACTCTGGGAATTCTGGAAAATGCAGGGTTTGTTCGAGAGCAAAATAATACAAAAAGGATTTACACACATTCAAGACATCATTTCCTTGTGAATTGTAGTGCCACAACCTTTCTTTACTGACTGATACGCTTCCTATAGACAAAAAAAGGGTCACACACGCCTCTGTCTCTATCAACTAAATAATATTCCCTGTCATCTATAATTCGACCAGACCCTTGAAATTCCTTCTCTTGGTCCATAACTCAATTGATAATGGCAATTAGATGGACGAATTATGGGCGTTTAAGACTTGCCTATTTACCATGGCTCGAAATTGACAGTTGAAGGTTGACGAATCCACAGGTCTTTTTCACTCGTCCAGCGCCAATAAAATAACCACGGAACAAGTCAACTTCCCTTTTATAGGACCCCACTCCGGAGCGTGCCTTTGGCAGTTTCCTCTAAACCGCTTTCGCCTCTGGATTACACCACGATTGGCCACGTGGACAGTGGTTTATATTCCGCAACCGCCCTTTACCTTTATCATTCGTGCACCTTCCCGCTCCATATCTATCTATGGCCGTTGATCGATTTCACCTTTATTTCTCCGCCGTTAGATTAAATGACACTTACTCAATTCCGCCGGGCTCCGTTGTTTTAACAAGCGCGCGGGTTCACAAAGCGGAGCTTATACAGACCGTAGATCTCATCTGGCTGGATCGACAACCATTGATCCATATGCTACATTAAACGCTTGCATATACTTATATTCCTCGCATCTTTTAGGGAGCGGATATAATACATACCATTGATCTTCATCTTTTCGCTCCGCACCATCGGATCCTTTGACAAATTATCGTTTTTCACCTTTTACCATGCTTTCATACTATAAAATTTTAACCAAAGTATTGCAAACGACCATTACCTCTTCTTCACTATGATTTTTCGAGCTTCTGCTAAGTAGGGTTGTTAACAGACACCATGGATGGAAGAACCTAAATCAAATCTCAAATACAAAAGAAGCAATCTAGGAAGCCTCAAAAAACAAAACTCTTAAGCATCAAAGGAATGCAAAAAGCATGGAAATGAAGAAAAAATGAATATGTCTGTCCAAACTCTATTAAGATCCTGTGGTGTCTCAACCGAAACCAACCAAATCCAAAGGTAAATGAATCTCACATGTTGGCCTCAGAAGAGTTATCGAGACTTTTTGAAAACCTGGTTACCATAGGAAAGGGACTAAAATCAATGAGATGTTATGAATCTTACATTCTTGGAAAAGGTCTGGATTATTAAATAATTTTGAAAGAGAATGGGATAAGTTAGTCTAATGAAATGCCATAAAGCAGTTTTTTGTGTTGAAAGATTATTTTTCCACAGATCTGTGTTCACCAGCCAGTCACCAATTGTTGCTACTGCAACCACCACCCCAAAAATTTTGTGATTTTGGGACCCTCCTTTTATTTTAGATGTTAATCTTCCTTTGTTAAATTTTTCTCTCTGAGGAATTCTTCATGACTTAGTCGATTTTGCACATTTTCGAGGTCTTCTATTGAAAATTTGAAACTCAGATTTTTTACCCGACACATCGGCTGAACTCATCAAGTCACGCCGATGAATCAGAGAATTTCATCCTTTACACCTAATGTATTGCTTAATGTTCCCCTTGCGGACATCATTTTTGGGTTTTTCAATACGTCGACGACACTCTGGTCTCTAAACCGTTCCTCTCGGCCAGGTTTCACTTTTCTTCCCAACAGTTTGTTTATAGTTTTTGCTGAAGTGTTGTCAGGTCATCTCATTAAAACTTTCCGGCGTTGTCAGGCCATTTTGAATATTCGAGCCGACGACATCGGGAGGCTTATTTTTCTTTCTTCACTAGCCAGTCGCATGTCGAAAGCTTTCCATAAGTTTTCTGACGAGTCTTTTCGGGAATTTATGTCGACGGCATTGGAAAGACTTAGCTATGTCAACTGATACGTTCGGATGCACTTTTCATTTACAACATATGACATTCATAGGTTTTCAACCGATAGAGTTCGCGAAGGTTTTTATTGAGTTGCCCCAACGGCAATCGGAATAACTCCAGTTTTGGAGTCGATGCCGTCATAGGAAGACTTGTCTTTCACTACCAGTGGTTTTAGAGGGAGCCTACCGATAGGTTTATCCGTGGTGGGAAAGTTGATTCCTATCTGATAAGGTTGGATCCTCTCTGAGAGTTCACCTACAACTGTCGCTTGCTTTTCGGTTTGTTTGTCGATGCAGGGTTTCGACCAATAAGTTTTATTTTTGGGCACCAACGGAATTTTTTTCCCATGGTCATTTAACCACTCACTTGTCACATTTAATGTTGTTTATGGCGGTGGATTTATAAACCAGGAGGGGTCTATTTGACAATCATCACTGCTGTTTTTTGGGAACACTCCGAGCTATCAGTCATCGCAGGGATTTCTCCAACTATGCAAGTTGTTTCCTCACCAAGCGTCAAGCTTTTTTCTAGGTAGGATTCACTTTCCTTTCCTAGTCACTTCTTGCTAGCTTGTTTTAGATGATGAGGTGTGTTAGGTTTTGTGAAACTAGGGTTTTTTTTGGCTCACTGTTTTTTTAAGGCCATATCCACAAAAGGACTATCTTTTGGTTTTTTTAGAGTTCTTCAACCTAGGGGGGTTCCCGGTTTTTGTTTTCACGTTTGATTCCCTTGCCCCATAGTCATTTCGAGCTCGTAAAACTTCATGAGGTTTTTCCAAGGTTCTTCCACACCATGAACCCTCACTCTCGAATGTTGTCATAATGACCACGGGAGGTTTTTTCTCACTTGCTTTGCCTTGCTCATCCTGGATGCTCAGTTTGTGACCGTTGAGATGTTAGGTCTTTCCATTGGTGAGGTGGCCAATTGAGCATTTCACCAACTGAGGCACCTTTGGTTCAGGTTATTATGCAGCGAGAGGATAGGGTTTCATCGTTGGCCGACGTAGGATATGGATATTTTTCCCACCTTGGTTTTAAGGTTCGAGCTTTTCCTTGTTGACAAGGCCATTAAGCCTTTGTAAGGTATTCGGTGGTTTTTGTAAGGAGAATCCTTGGCACAATTTATTGTAATGTCGAGCCTGTAAGAAATCGACAAGTGATATTTTGTTTTGAAATCATGAGGTCTAGAACGCGTATGTGATGAAGTCTGCTAAAGTTTTCAAAGATGATTGGGTAAAGGCATTTTATTGAGTTTGCTAAGGCTTATCCATCATTATGCATTTTCAATAATAGTAGTACATCTCTGTATATTTATTGGTAATGCATGCATGCTACTATACCATGATATCTTTTAAGACATTCTTTTGTATGTTTATATTGCAACTTCCACCTTTATATAACACTATGCCCAAGAAAGGGAAGAAGAAGGCTGAGGCCCCGGGAGATGATTCAGAAGTAGAAATTTTACCCAAGGCAGAAATTATTCATGAAGACACCAAAGCTATTACCGATGTGGAGACAGAATTCAAATAGGGTCAGATTTATCAAATGATTAAGGACCATACTATTCCAGATGCTGGTCTAGAGGACATACCAGTGTATGCAAATATAATGAGATCCACCATCATGAAAGTTTCTACACGCCGTGAACTTTTCCCATGCGCCGAGGTGATCAGTTGGATTCTACCACTGGCAAATACGAACACTATGATTTTGGAAAACACAAACAAACAAGGTTTTGCTGCTTACAACCCTGCAAATATAACTAAAGCATGCAAGCTACATGTACCCTCGGTGTACATGACAGATGAATGGATAAAGGATTTGGACTTAGATGTGTTTGATTGTGTGAAGAGAATGATGGTACCTAGGAAGCAGTTTCATCAAAATCCCTCAGAATAATATGGGACTGCCAACCTACGGACCCTGTACCGCCTCATAGCCCTAATGCTAAATCGGGTCTTCGGTCAGGCCAATGGAAAATATTATAAGATAAGCTGGGTTCCTTTGATATATTATGTGGCCACACAGGGTACTGTTTTTAATTGGGCTAACATTGTGGAAAACAACATATCCGCGTGTATAGATACAGCACTTGGGAGTCTGACTTAAAGGAAGACAAAATTTTATATGAGCTCTTTCTTGATTGACTGCATCTTATGCACACATCCTTTCAGAATGCTAAATTGCAAATGGGATCCTTCTAGGACTCCTATATACTCTGTATACCAAATCTTATGGGCACATACGTATTATAGTTTCTACATGAACATCTGTGAAGACTTTCTAATGCCATTGTACAAGTTAATATTTCTTAAAGATTGCAATTGCATGTCTGAAGGAGCATTAGAGACGGTGAGCGAATATGGGGATTATTTCTTCTCAAAGGAAGGTCTCTATTTAAGAATGTATGGGGGATCCAAAGCTCCTTCCTTGTTACCAAAATACGCTACAAAGTATGTTATTCATAAAGAGTTAGTGAGGCAGCTATATATAGACGGGTTCGGGAACTTTCTGTTCGACATGAAAAAGGTCATCTATCCTCCACTACCATTTAGTATTGGATGTTATAAGTTCTCTAAGGTAAAGAGTGATCCTAATTTCGTGAAGGATATTGAATGTTTTCATTTCAAAGAAAAGAGTTTCCGTAGAAATTATCCTTAGGACAAGGTCTCGAAGCACTCTACGTATGTAGGGGTACATTTCAAATATACTCATCATAAGTACTTAGATGAGGAAATATATCAAAATGCATGTAGCATGGTTGCTTTAAGTAGGATATTCAAAAATAAAATCACGACCGTAGGAGGCAAAGGAAGCAGTAGTAGTGCTACTGAACAGAAAAAGTAGAATGAAGAAGCTGCAAAGAAAAGAGAAAAGGAGACCCAAAGATTATTAGAAGAAGCACAGAAACGCTTCGCTCAAGAATCACAGAAGCAGCAAGAAGAAGAAGCATAGAAGCAGCAAGAAGAAGCATAGCAAAGGTAGAGGGAGGAGGATGAAAGGATACAAAAGGAGGTGGATCGAATAAGAGAAACAATAGAAAATGTTGTCGAAGAGCTTAAAAGGAAGGAAGAGGAAGACCAAGACCGGAAAAATATGGAGCAAGACCAGGCCCATGATAATCCAGTGGATTCATTTGTCCCATGGAGTACCACAATGACAGGTAACCTAGCTCCCTCGATAGAGATTGGATTGATGCCTTTCATTCCATCTTGGGAACAAGCTGTAGCAAATCTTGACACCATCTTTTTTGACCTAGATAAGAAAATAATAGTGAGGAGGAAAGAAAAGAGAATGAAAATGGGTGATCAACCTATGGCTATCATGGTAACTAAAGAGACAGTGATGCATAAGACCGATGAAGATCCTCGACTTCTCGCACTAGAAAGCATAGCAGCAGCCCAAGCCAATGCAGTTAATTTCAGTAAGATGGTCGAGGATGCTGAGAAGTATAAATAAAATATGTCCCATATGAAAGAAACTCTAAGGAAAGAAAGAGGAGAGGGACAGGATTTGAAAAGAAAGTATGATGATACCTTGTCAGAGTTTGAGAAACTCAAGGAAGCATATCAATGTTGGAAGTAGACAAAGATGCATTGACACTATCAATTGCAAACATTGAAGGAGAAAAGAGAAATCTTGAAAGCAAGGTTTTGGAGCTAGAGGAACAGCTCAAGGAAGCCAAAGAAAAGCAGCTTGACATCACTCCATTCCGCAGTCAAGCCTTCTTAATGCAAAAGAAGATACACCAAGTTCATCTAAAGTTGGCCAAAGAACTATACAGAATCAAGCAAATAGAGTTCAGGCTAAAGGAAATAACAGATAACTTGTCAGAGTTCAGGAAAGGGGTATTCGAGGTTACGGAACTGATTCAAGGTCAGCTAACTTGGATGGAAACCAATCCAATTTTTCTAGATCACCTACAGCAGCAGGGTTGAAGATGGAGTTGGAAATATTAGATCTCAGCAGCAAGGTCATAGTCAAATTCCACACCGCAATCGATAAGACTGTTGAAAAGTGTAACGCATTTTACACGAAAATGAGTGTAACACATAACATATGCGAAGCTTTAACAGCCATACAGTTTCAGGAATACCCAGACAAAGAGCAACATTTGAAGGATTTGTGAGATAAGTTGCAGAGGGACAAGCAAATTATCCAAAAGGTTGAGAACATCAATGAGTAAGTCATCGAAACTTGGGTTGCACAGGCCTCGGTACATAAATATATTTTAGATGAATGTTAATGCAGACCCGACCAAAGGTAAAGGAGATTGAATCACATCTCACCAAGCACGAATTAAATGCACACATATTAGAGCTAGTGGAATGTCGAGTCATAGCTGCTAAAGTTTGTGTTATGGGGCATTTTCATTAAATCATCAACTGGGCCCTCTTAAATTTGTTTTATTCACACATGGCATTTTTATGTAATATTTTGTATTTATTCCAATTTTCCTAGTGAGCTCACTAGAAGACAATATTTTGCAATCGAAGAGTTAAGGAAGTCCAAGAGTCTAGGGTAGCTGAAAATTCATTTTGTAAAATTATAAGTAGAGGTAGAGTAGAATAGATAGGGGACTTTTTCTAGCACACATATGATGAAAAATTTTGTAATGAGAACTACTTCTTTTTAGAATAAATAGAACCAAAATTTCGCTGGAGGAAGGACTGTATGAGCTTCAAGATGGATTATGCGGATTGTTAAATGTGAACTACTTATGTTTTTGGCTTGCTACATAATTGTGAGATCGTTCCAACCTGTTGAATTATTTCTACATTTTATGAATGGTTTCATTTTCTATTTTGAATCTTGTGCAATAAATGAGTAATGGATGTTTCAACTTAACAAAGCTATCTTAGTGTTATCTTTCTGTTGTATTTATGTATGGAGAATTTAACTACCTGTAGGATTCTATGTGCAAATAGTACAATATATTACTCATTCTGATATAAACTTTGCTCCCCATGGATAGGATAGTTAGAATAGTTAGAATAGATTAGTTGTTTCTTTGCTTTCGTAGAGTGATTGTTGGGCAGGAGCGGTAAGACAAAGGGAAGACCTGCGCATCTCTAGTGAGGTTCTTACCCACTGATCTCTTGCATTTAGTATAGGCACATGCATTTCATCATAAAATATCATAATCACATAAATGGTGGACCGGGCCGCAACCGGTAAAACATATTTAATACTTTCTTTAATTCTATGGTAGTCGGGCCACTAACTGGATGGATTCCCCATTCCAAACGATAAACGATCTAATTGGGAACGGTTATTGGAGAGAATCCCTACTGTTGGTAACCAGGACTTTTCCAGGAATCATCAGTCACTGAGCCCACTTCCATTGAGACCGTTTCTATTATTTCTTCAAATGCTGCAAATTACANGGGGTGGGGAGGAGGTTTTAAGTATTGGGAGGGGGTTTCAACAAAAAGAGTTTGGGTCAATATCTCTCGAAATTAAGGGCATTCTTTAATATCCCATGATCGCACATGCTATGTGAGAGGTTCACTAAGAGAAGTCCCCGTGAAATTACATCAATCCTAAAAACACTTCTGAGTTTTGTCTACCATCTACAAAAATAGACTCTGCCAATGCATTTGTCTCCAAAAAATGAGAATATTGAGTATAAACACTATATACCTTACCAAATACCTCCCTTTCCATGGAGACCAAGAAACTAAGGTCTTGTGTTGTACATACCCACCTCAAGAACCATGTTGTACCTTCTGTCCATTGGAATTCATGCCCACAACTTACCTAGGTCGCACTCAATTCTGTGGCTTTATAGCGAAGACACCGTGATTACAAAGGCCACATGGGCGCACAGTTTTTAGGGTTTCAAATCCCAATAAAAATTTTAAAAATATTATGTGAATCTCCATACAAAATATGGAAGGTATCCTATTGGTAACTCATTGTAATGTTGGGATGGAGGTCCTAGGATCAATCCCACGTGCTTCGTTTTTTGTGGAAATAATAAGGGGATGATTTTTTATCATGTTTCCCTGTACATCATCTATGGGTTGTAATGTCACCTTAACTAACTGGGATTTCTTGTTGGAGAAGGTATGTTTGGGCTATTACCTTCCAGCTCCTTTCTGATTACTTTATTGGATAGATTCATTATGATTTGTGACATCTCTTCAATCTTGGATTCTTGGGAATCATTGTCTCCTCAAGAGGTATCGGCCACTTCTTTAGACTTGCCTTTCTATTTTTGGTCTAGATCATTTTCCAACTTGATTTTCCTCTCAACCCTCATATTACCTTCAACATCAATTGTGTCGTCCTACATGATGAGGAGGGAAGCTAACCTTCTCTCCCTCAACATAATGGAAAAATATGACTGAAATGCCTCAGAATAGGTGGACCTTGTGGTTGATTTCATAGTTCTAATATATTAGGGTATCTGACTATACACTTTGTTAAATATTTATGTAAAATATACTGCAGACTCATAATTGTTTTTCTTATGGGCTAAAAACTTGCATAAATAATACAGGTTATCACTTGTTTCTCCCCATTTGTGCATGAAGGTGGTTTCGGACTCATCCATAGTCCCGATTGAGTTTGTAGGGAGGGATCTGAACCATTTTTTAACATCTCCCTCTAAGGTTTGAGCAAAAACCCTCATATACACATTATCATTCTCCATAAAGATATCATCAGTAAAGTCTTGGAAACAGGTCGTATGTTCTTCTACATAGGTTCCTTTACTATCATTATACCTAGGAAATCATTTGAGTTAGTGATTAGGCATATCATTCAGACGTGTAGGAAATCTTAGAGGTCCATGGTGGGATGCAATCCAACAATGGATCTGCGGTGGGTTTGGTGGGGGTGGTCCTCCACCTCTGCTGCCAGCGTTTATATGTCATAGAATGAGGTTCGTGGCCTCTGGGATGATGATAGTTTTTGGTTTGTGAGGGTTAAGCTGTGAGGAGGATTCTCTAGTATCAAGGGTAAAAAAATAGGAGGATCCATGAGACCTACCAAAGGATTGGAAAGCATTCTCATAGGAGAATGGCATCTAGGTGTCTCAACAACTAATGCAAATTCGAGAAATTGAGGACCAAAAGGAGGAGGAGAAAAGCTCATGCGAGAATTACCTGGTGAAAGTGGTTGATATATCCCTCGTCAGGCTAAGATCTCAGGATTTTATAGGGATATAAATTCTTTGTGATATGTATTAGCTTTGATATGCCTTCGTCCAGATGCCAAATTTTCCTTGGTAGAGTCACTAGATGAATTTCACAGCAAGCAATATGATTCTTGTTCACCTCAAGAGATCAAAGCATATGATTATTGGTGTTCCCAATGAAAGATAATATTCATTCCTTTGGTCCTCGTCAACAGTGTAAAAATGTGTGTGTGTGTGTGTGTTAGTCCCTGAGATGTTCCAATGTTGTTGGTGAACTATGCCAGGGAATCAATAAACTTGTATTTGTGTTTTGAAGGGTCTCCTCAATGAGCAATGAAATAATATAACAGTATATGGGTAACTAACTTGTAAAACAAATCAATTAGAATTATTGTTTACCATGGATGGGCATTAGTGGGCATCATTTCATATATGACAATGTAATTTTTCCACTTTAGAGGCTCCATGGTCATGCTTCTAACCCATCCAATCCCTTTGGGTTTAGGCATAAATCAAATAAATTAGTTGGGGGATTAATTTTGAGTTATGGATTATTTAATTAATTAAATTAAATATTGATAATTGATGTGGTCCAAAGTTGTATACATTTAATTATTTGATGAGGTGGAAATGCATAGGTGGTCGAGGAGGGCACATAGGATATTAGGTGGGCCTTGAGTTGTCTTGCGCAAGGAAACTGGAAGAAAGCAGGAAAGAAGTGAAAATCGGGAAAGCAGTAGAAAATAGGAAACAAATGAAAGAAATGAAAGAAATGAAAAGTAGGAAAATCAAAGTTTCCAAAAGCAGAAAAAGCCACATAAAGCTGCAAGTCTCCATTTTAGTCAAGGAGGGCGCATTGGATGAGTTAAAGGTCCAAGTACAAGGCATCTTATCCAAGAGGTTTCTTATCCAAGAAGCTAACAAAGCTTATAAAAAAGGGTTGAGAGCACACTTTCACATCTTTTTTCAGTATTGAATTTTGAAATTGAAGAGAATCGAGCTTTTCAAGACTTGGGAGATGTGCCCCTAGTCACCAGTTGGGAGATGTTCCCCTTCTGTTCACCAAGCTAGCTGAGGAATCAACTAGAGTCTGAGGATGAAGGTATTCAACCTTGTTCATTAATTTTATTGTATTTTTTACATGCTATTTTCATATCCATTTGAATTACATTCATTGCATTGATGCTCCAGTAGTTCGAGTTCGAGCAGTTTGTGTAATCTTGTAGTGTACTAGTTGTAGCATGGATTATTGATGATGTTTCTCCAGTATGGTGTGTTTGATATAATATCAAACCCGATATGTAATCCATGCTCTCTTAAATAATAAGTTTCAGTGTTGTACTTTCATGCTGCAAAATTTTACATTTTATTATATTATTCCACCTATGCTCGTTGTGATGTTAGTTTTGACTAGTTTTCAATTTCGAAGCAGTATCCTATCCTCCACTTCTCCAAATTCGATTATGTGAGTTGTAAAGAAGACTCAAATTCAATATTATCCCAACCTTCATACCATAAATTCAATACCCTTAGATGCTCCTTGAATTGAGTTGGAAATCTCCCAAATGAGTTGTCTTAAATTCCAATTTCTCTCCCTAACTTCCAAGCCTTGTCAAATGGAGTCCAAATATTAATTTCAGTGTTTGATTAGCAATTTGGGGTTTAGATATAGGCCATCCACTTCCATTCTACAACAAAATCCATTGGGTTCCACATAATTCTTGGGGGCATTGCCTTGAATCCTTCGGTTTAACCAACAGAGTCTACCGAAGTGTGATGCAACCCAAAGAAAGTGCAGAATTTCGGAGTCTTATTAGGTTATTGTAGGATATATTTCAGCTGTAGCAGGTCCTAACATCCATCTGGGAAATTTTTGGGCAAGTTTAGTTGTGTTTGACTCACAATTTTTAAATTCCTACCCCAAACTAGTCTTCACTGAGTTAGTGTGCCTGAATCCCCATTTAGGTACATTACATAAATACATATAACATATGAAGATAATGAATGATTGGAATGAGAACAAGTTACTTTGAAGTTAAATATTATTCTCACAATACAGAAAATGTACTGATCAAATAGAATTCAGTAGTTTAAAATAAAATGTAATTGTAAAGATAACAAGATCCTCAAAAGGACAACAACTTTGATTTCAAATAATATTTCATGAATAATACATAACACATTAACAAGAAAAGAACATTAACCATAAAATTTGACCCAAAATGGGATGAAATGTTTCCTCATTGGTTTGTATTATACTCAGCATCTCACTTACATGGAGATGAAAGACATGTAAACACAAAAGAAGAGATAGCAGACTATAATCGTAAAGAGTTCTAAATCTCGAATACTCCAATTACAAAAGATGACAGATAGTTCATGCATACAGGCTTGATCAAACATAAGCAATGATAAGTTGTACTTAGACAAAATGAAATGTCGATCCTATAACAGAGGTCTATATCTCTAATTATAGCACTAGGATTTACAATTTGTTACAGTAAAATTTATGTTACATAACAGATTTCTGTTTAAATTCATACTGGAAAAACTGATTTACAAAACTACATGATAGTTGTACTGATGTAGATAGGGAAGCTAAGTCGTTCGTGGGTCTCCTTGTTGAGGGGGATGCTGAGGTGGCTACTGAGGTTGTTGTTGATATGATGACGCCCCTATTGGTTCTTGTAGATATGCCCCCTTTGCTTGTACCCTTGTAATATTTTCCGATGGGATATTGGAAAAATTCCAGCTGTCTCAAGACCACATCTAACTTTGTGAAATGCTCAAAAGTAGGTTTAGGGAGAGGTTGAAAGACATTTTGTAAACCTGCAAGCATCTCAAAATCTTAATATAGCTTTTTTTTTAAAACATGACCCTCCAACTCTCCTTCAACGTCTGCACTTTTGAAGTCCAAATTACGAGCAGAGACTCTTTTGAGAATCTTTGATGCTCAACTCAGCCATAGTTTTAACAAGATAATATGTGGTATTTGTTGAGGATGTAGCCTACAAAGTTGCATCATTGGCGGATAAGAGATTTTGATTTTATCTCTTTAACTCTTCAATATCTTTTTTATGAGATACAATTCTCTCTTAATGTGTCTGATTTTCAGTATTGAGCATGTCATGTTCTGCTTGAACTACTAACAGCTCAGTTGTTTCTGCATGCTTTGTCACAGGCATTTTCAACTTTTTGTCTCAAGGATGTAATTTCCTTACCTTTTTCTTTCAACATGTCTTGTACAGGGACGAGATTAGTAGGGCCTTTTACAAGGTTTGATATTTGCTTCTCTAGCTCACCAATCTTCAACTGCTTTGTTTTGAAAGCTAATCTTTCATTTTTAAGCAGACGCTCCAGTTTGTTGACTAAACCCTGCAATTTATTCGCACTCATGGTATATTTCAGGAGATCACGACATACCCTTTCCCCAATCGGTCTATGTAATTCCATCTTATCCCTGGGATGGAAAGCATCCAAATTGAAAGCGACCTGGGTGGTTTTATAATTGGACAATATCTTCTTCTCTCTAGGTACAACAGGCTCTAGAATAGCCATTTTTAGAGTGCCTTGTCTCAAATCCAGATTTGATAACGACCTTGCATGTTGTACAATGGAAATTCACAAACAACACACAACAACAGTAAAGCTGCAAATAAATCCTTTCATAATTAAATTCCAAACTTACTAACATGCTTTGGAGTAAAAATATAAGAGGGTTTTGGATTAAATAGGTGACCTGCGTGGTCTTCCTCACAAAGGACTTGTTCTGCAACATTGTGCCTCAATGAGTTCCAATATAATGTTGTGGAACATGAAACATAAAGGATATAAAGGTTCTTTATGCTAGTATGCTTCCATACAGAATCAAAATATTTGAATGAAGTAAAAGGCAACCAAATCAGACATGGCGAACAATATTCAACTTGTTGCAAGCTATTTAATGTTGCGGAAGCAAGTATGTTTCATGTTGGATTTCAAGCAGCTTGAGATCCAACGGCAACATGCCTTCTATCGCCGCATTAAATGTCCTACAACAGGATGAATATTGCTGGCCACCACGCACCCCCACCTACTTTTAAACATAAAAAGGTGGCACAAAGTAGTTTCATAGCTATAATTATCCCATATCTATATCATGAGAAAAAAGTGTTTCTCCAATATTCAATAATGTCTACAGAGTACCATGGCTTCTTCTATTGTTGATGGGTTTCAGGGTCATATGTTTTCTTTTGTTCCAAGTTGCGCAAGTCTTCAACATACGCTCCATACTGAATATCATAAAGCTTTATGTTGTAAAAAACTGGAAGAATGGCCTTCCTTGACTTCTGCATGAGAACAAGCTCATTCATGCACCATTTCAATTGGGCATGTACATGAGAAAATGGCAACTTTGACAGAGGCGACCCCAATGGATGCTTCTAATTTATGAGAACTGATGTGTGTAGCCTGCATTTCGAGCTTGTCCCAAAAGGCATGCAATCTGTGGGAATAAAGGCTACGTTAGAGATGGTTGGCAAGTTTGTGGAATGGAAATAACGAAGCTAGTGGAAATGAAAACAAGGTTGTGATGAAGACAACTAACTGGTTTAGTGTGCTTGTTCAAACTTCACAAGTTGTCTGTGTGTTCAAAGACAATACGCATAAATTTATATTGTGTCCTCTTTGTTGCGAGAATGGAAGATCTTCTGAGCGTGAACAAGGCCTCATCTAAGAAATCCAAGAAACCTAACGTCGTTACTTACTAATACCATCTCCGAAGGTCTAGAACACCCACCCCTTGGATCAATTTATTCTCGACGTGGAAACAACTATCTATTATTGCACATCACTCCATCTCTATGGTAGTGTTAATTGGATGACATCCTTCTCATACAACATAATCCTTGTGAATTATCCAACATCTAGTTTTCTTTGATGGACGTCATGGAGTTTCAAAAAAACTCAAGTTCATTGAATTCCATGCACCAATCTCCAATAAGGGAATATTCTTCTAGAAGAACAAAGGAAACAATTGGAGTGGGGTTGTCTTTCTTGTTGGCATCAATACGTTGTCTTCTTTAACACTGAAGTAAACCTCTCATGTTGTTATATCTTCTTGGACAACTTCTTCTCTTAGGTTTGGAGATGAAATCATCTTTTCTCTTCACTCTCCACATTATTCTCTTCTTTATGGAGTGAAGCACTAGATGAAGCCTCCAATATTTTGACTTTAAATGTCCACTCAACTTACAGTAGTGACAAAAGTTACTAGTATTGGATTGACTATTTGGTATGCTTGCCTTCTCAGTGTGTCTCTAAGTTCATTGTTGGTGTGGGAAAGTCTGCTTGGCATTCTTCCTCTAAAACCAATATGGATTGGGGCATGTGGCTTACTTATCCCATCAAAATGTCTCAAAGTAACAATTTTTCCCATAGAAGGAACATGCCTTTGAGTACCAACAAATCATTGTGCTATGGACAATGTTATTGCCATAGTGAAAAAAAATGGGATGCCTCACCTAATGTATATTTCTTTGTCTTCCTACTCTTGTTTTGATTGATTGGCTTGCCACTTATTTTAAGTGTTGGTGCAAGTTTAGTCTTCACACTTTTCTCATTGTTTCCCTTCTGCAATTTACCACGAGAAGTATGGAATGGGAGTATTCTCCACTCTTCCTTCATTGTTGTGATTTCCTCTAATGAGCTTCCTTCATTGTTGTGATTTCCTCTAATGAGCAAGCCAGTTCTGCAACATATTTCACCTTCACAAAAGTGATCTTGGAGTGTGTGGCATTTTCCTCCATACCATCAAAACCTAGGCCTTCATGTGTGTTCCTCTATTTAGCTACAATGGGGATTTCTACCTCTATTTTGCTTCAATATCAAAACCAATCATTTTTGTTTCTTAGTGGCCCAATATTTAACATAGCATTATGGTCGTATATGGTTGAGGTCATGGTTTTTGCATGCCTCAACACCCAATTAGTGTTAGGGTTGTTGGAATATTAAACAATACTGAGAGGGGGGCTGAATCAGTATTGTTAACTTTTATAATTTAAAACCACTTTTAACATTAATCATTAACACAGAGAATCAAAAAGAAACATAGAACACAGATTTTATCGTGGAACCCAATTGGGAAAACCACCAATACATCCTATTATTGCAAAATTATATTTACAAATAGTTTTTTCCTGCTACAATAGACAACGATGGTACCACACCCTATTTACCAGCAACTATTGGAAGGAGGTTATGACCCCCTAGTTTTATCAGCTGCTACTGAAAGGATGCTACAACACCCTATTTACCAGCTACTACTGGAAGGAGACTACAACCCCCTGCAGGCTTGTAGCCTACCCTAGCACCACTGTAGTATGTTTTTATATGTTTTCCAGATCTCTTTTACAATTACTATCACCGGTTCTTCGTTGATCTCTGTTTGCTGCTACAGTTGCATTAATCTGGATCTCATAGACACTTTCTTTTCTCTTTGAACTTCAGTTTAAATACTTCTTCCATACCTTTACAGCCTCATACTTTTTCAATACTCACAACCTTTCGCTCTGAAGATGTGCCTCTTCATTAAACGTTATTCTGGACACTCATATCTATTCATAAACACGCCTTTCCAAAAATAATATGTCTATGTTATTATTAAAAACAAACTATGTTTGTTACTCACGTCCTTAGTCGTTCATCCTTACTTGACTGTACAGTCTTTTAGTTAGGTTCTATGTTTAGCAGAACCGCTAAGCCTATTAACCCAACCAAAATATTGTATCGATGTATCGGCGACATTGTGATATTTTCTCGGCATATCGATGTATTGGCGTATCGGTGCATCGGTCGATTGTATCGATGATGTTTACACCTTTTCTCTTCGTATCAGTGTATTGATCAATTGTATTAGTGATATTGTCTAAGGCATATCGACTGTATCGACTACTTTATCCCTTTTCTTCTGATTTCGGGGCATGCAACCATTTCAGCAAAAAAAATACGAGTTGACCTGAACACTCGACAACCTTTGTTATCAGTAATGTTTTCTCAACCTTTCGGATCGTTTCGGCCCCCACTCGCGAGTCACCTCTGACAATGTCAGCGAATTTATTTCAGTTGTGCTGAAACAATATTTTCCCAACTTCTTCGATCATTTCGATGATACTGGATAAGTTACGCCGACATGGATGATTCAACCGACCATTTCGCAGCGACTGGATGAGTTATAGCGACATGGATGATATAGCCGATCATTTCGGAGAGACTTAGTCAATTTCCAAAATTTTCATAGTGTTCCAGAATGATGTCAGATTGCAACAATGACTTCCTTATAGCGCCAAAACACCATCATGTGGTTTCCTAGTCTCATCGCACATGCCATGTCATCACTTCCTTTGACATTAATGAACTTATTTGACATCAATGATAGCCATACTCAAAAGCCACATCATCACTTCCTTTGACATTAATGAGCTTCTTTGACATCAATGACAACTAAACTCAACATTCTCCCCCTTTGGCATTGATGGCAACAACTCCTTAATTTCCTCCCCCTTTGACATTAATGACAAAGGATTCCTAATTACAGCTCCCCTTGACAACATATCTCCCCCTGAGATTATGCCTCTACTTCAACAATTGTTGTAAGGAGATTACTCCCAATCTCTGTCTAAGATGCTCAAAAGCCTCCTTGGGCAGTGGCTTAGTAAAAATATCAACATTCTGTTCTTTTGTGTCAACATACTCTACCTTAATAGTCTTCTGGGATACTTGCTCTCTTAGGAAGTGATACTTTATTGGTATATGCTTTGTCTTGGAGTGCATGATAGGATTTTTTGACATATTTATGGCACTGGTATTATCACAATTTATTACTATTGGGTTCTCATACTTCATAAGTAAGTCTTCTAGTGTTTGCTTCATCCAAATGACTTGAGTGCAACATGCCGCAGCAGCAATATATTCAGATTAGGCTGTGGAGAGTGAGATGGAGGATTGTTTTTTGCTTGACCAAGATACCAAACAATTTCCCAAGAAGAATGTTGCTCCACTAGTGCTTTTTCGATCTCAACACTTCCATCCCAATCCACATCAGTAAATTCTTTCAAGATGAAGTCTTGACTTTTTGGGTACCACAATCCATGCTCCATAGTAGCTTTCAAATATTTGAAGATTCTTTTTACTGTTGTTACATGTGTTTCTTTGGGGCTTGACTGGAACCTAGCAACCAAACCTACAGCTTGCATTACATCTAGTCTTGTAGTTGTCAAATATAGTAGGATGCCTATCATGGATTTATACATGGTATGATCCACTTCCAAAGACTCATCGTCCTTACTTAACTTACAACATGGGATCATAGGAGTACTAACAGGCTTGGAATCTTCCATCTTAATTATTTTAAACATGTCTTGAATGTACTTGGTTTGAGAGATAAAAATTACTTTATCTATTTGATAAACTTGTAATCCTAAGAAGAATGTTAGTTCACCCAGCATTGACATTTCAAATTCCTTCTTCATTTCAGAAGCAAAGTTTACACTTAGTATTTATAAATTTCTTCCAGATATGATGTCATCTACATAAACAACAACAATGGTCATATTTTCATCTTCAATTTTTAAGTAGAGATTACTTTTAGTGGCCCCTTTCTTAAACCCTTGTTGCTTTAAGTAGCTATCGAGCCTTGAAAACCACACCCTTGGATCTTGTTTGAGGCCATAGAGTTCCTTTTTCAATTTACAAACATAGTCTCTGCTTTCTGATAAGAGAAAACCTTCAGGTTGTTCAATATAAACCTCTTCTTCTAGTTTTCCATTCACAAATGCAGACTTGACAGCCATTTGATATACTTTAAAAAATTTATAGCATGAAAGTGTTAAAAAAATTACGATTGCTTCAATTCTTGCTACAGGGGCATAAGTTTCCTCAAAATCAATCCCTTCCATCTGAGCATACCCTTTACATACTAATCTTGCTTTGTTTCTTATCACTTTTCCATCTTGATTGAACTTGTTCTTAAACACCCATGTGGTCCCTATAATATTTTTGTATGTGGGTCTTGGGACAAGTTCCTGCGTTTTGTTTTTCTCAATCTGATCCAATTCTTCATTCATGGCCTTGATCCATTCATCATTCTTGTTGGTTTCTGTAAAATTCTTAGGTTCCACTACTGAGAGTAGGGCTTGTTCATTAAATAGTAGTTTTCTCCTTGTACTGACTCTGTCATCTTTGTCACCGATCATCTGTGTCTTGGGATGATTTTTTGTATTCTTCTAGATGGAGTTTTTGTATAAGATCTTGGAGAATCTTCTTGACTTTCTAGTGTATCTTCCTCCTCTAATTCCTCTTCTTCATCATGAATACTTTCATATTTTTGCAGGTCTTCCTTTTCTTCATCATTTGTACTTATATCTCCATCATGACTTCTTATCCTTCTTGGTTTCATGTCATCTATTCTTACGTCTGCACTTTATACAATCTTGTGTAACCTTTTATTGTAACATCTATATGCCTTCTTGGTGGATGAATATCCTAAAAATATACCTTCATCAATCCTTCAATCAAACTTGCCAAGATAATCCTCGTTCCTTTTAATGCAGCACTTGCTGCCAAACACTCCGAAGTATTTGACTAAGGTCGGTCTTCCATATCATAGTTCATAAGGAGTCTTGTCCTTATTCACTTTGAGTTGTCCTATGTTAAGTATATAGATTGATGTATATACTACTTCTCTCCAATATGCATCTGGCAACTTTGCTTCATTAAGCATTGTTTTGGCAGCTTCTTGTATTGTTCTATTCTTCCTTTCAACAACACCATTTTGTTGAGGAGTCTTTGCAACTAAAAATTGTATTTTAATCCCATGTATTTCACAAAAATCATTGAACTCGTTTGAGGTAAACTCTCCCCCATTGTCTGATCTAAGACATTTCATTTTCTGATTTATCTCATTTTCATTCATTGCTTTGAAGATTTTGAACTTTTCAAAAGCTTCCGATTTTTCTTTGAGAAATGTTACCCAAGTCATCCTTCTATAGTCATCGATGAGCAGCATGAAATAGTATTCTCCTTGCAGAATTTTAGTCCTTGTTGGTCCACAAAGATCAGTGTGAACTATTTCTAAAGGATGTGATGCCATATGTTCTTTTGTTTTGAAATTGGCTTTAGTTTGCTTCCCATGTTAACAATGTCTACAAAGTGAGTTTAGAGGTTTCACGATTTTAGGCAAGTCTCTCACAGCTTCCTTCTTACTAACCTTGACAATATTATCAAAGTTTATGTGTACCATCATTTTGTGCCATAACCAACTTTCATCAACCATACTCAAGTGGCATTGATTTTCATTTTCTAGGATGTATAGATTGTTTGAATTTCTAACTGCCAACAATTCTTCCCGAGTCCTTTTTCTTGATTTCACATTTCTCGGAGTCAAAAATACAGATGTTCCCTTGGTCACATGTTTGACTTACACCGAGGAGATTAGGCTTAAGGTTTTCTACTAGTAACACATTTTCTGCTTTGATCTTACTATTGATAACAGATGTACCTTTGCAAATTATTTTGGAAGAATTATTGTCTCCAAATGTGACTCTACCCTTATTATCTTTTAATTTTATGAACATGGTTGGATCACCTGTCATATGTTTTGAACACCCACTATCTATATGCCATAGATATTGTTTCTCTATTGCGCATAGGAAAATCATGGATCTCTTGTTTTCTTCCTTTTTCTTCCAATCCTTCTTTTGGTTTTTGTCTTGAAACTTACTTGGAACAATATTCTTTATAGGAGTCATCAATTTACAATTTCTTGACATATGTCCATATTTATTACATTTGTAACACTCTAGGTCATATCTTTGAAGAATGTAAAGTGGTTATGATTTCTTCCTTTTGGTTTGTCACTAGGTCACTTCTTCTTGTATTCTTGAAACTTTCTAAGGGCTCTGCAATTTAACACTTTGTTGATACCTATTTGTCATTGGTCTTTTGGACACTTCATTTGTTTTTTTGTTTTTTTGTCATAGGAGGATGGACCAGATTTCTTGTTTTATATCTTTTTCACAGGACTTTTTAGTACATCAGCATAGCTTATTTTATTTCCACCTTGGTCAGTGAAAGAGGAATATTCTGGCTTCTTTGCTTTGTCATATCCTAGACCAGATTTATCACTTGATGGTCTTAGGCTACTTAAGATATCATCTAAAACCTTTGAGTTATTCTCAAACTTTGATTTGATAACTTCTTCATCAAGCCTCTTCCTAAGTTGCATGATCTCTTCTTCAAACCTTTCAGAATCTTGTATTCTTCTTTTGAGCTGCAAATTTAGGTCCGCTTCAAACTTTTTGTCCTCAAGGAGTTGAGTTTCCAACTCGCTAATGACATGGTTTGATTGTCTATTCTTTCTCCTGCAATTTTCAAGTTCTTCAAGAGCACTAATGGGTTCATATTTTAATTCTACTATACCTTACTCATATGATTCACCATTCCGAGCTTGAGTATCAATTCCCATGAATAGAATTCATGTTTCTTCATCTCCACTTGTATCTTCATCTTCACTATCTTCCATTGTGTAAAAAAAATTCTTCTTTTTACCCTTTTTGAACTTCTTTGAGACTTATCTCTTATCACTATAATCTTGTTTAGAGTAAGGACATTTTGAAGCAAAGTGTTTGATTCGTCCACGGCTAAAACACTTTAGGGGTAGCTTTCCTTTGTATTTGCTAGTACCTCTTTCAAGTTTTTTAATAAAAAGGGTTTATTCATCATCTGAAATCTCGGAATGGTTTTTTGATGGAGCTTTGGACTTCTTTGAATCTTTTATGGCTTTAAATGTTGCCTCTTTTATTGAAGGATCATTCTACCCCGTTCTCATCTCATATGCAGTGAGAATCCCATGTAGTTCATCTACTATCAAAATATCAAGGTCGTTTCATTCTTCTAAAGTGAACACCTTTGAGTCATACTTCATTGGCAATGTTCTTAGTACCTTATCAACTACTTCTCTTTCCTTTAATTTTCCTCCAAGGCCTCTAATAGCATTTACAACTTCATCTACTCTTAGAAGGTATTCTCCAATGTTTTCTTCGTCTTTCATTTTTAGGCTCTCAAACTGCCCTCTATATGTTTGAAGCTTGGATTCTTTGATCTTGGATGCCCCTTCATAGATAATATTTAACTTATCCCAAGCTTGTTTGGCATTTTTGCATTGCATGACTTTTACAAATACAGTGTTTGTCAATCCACTCAGGATGGCATTTAAGGCTTTTGCATTACCCTCATATTGGCCTAGATCCAGACTGTCTGTAGGTATGTTGTCGTCTATATTTTTATATTCTCTTTCAGTTGATGCCCAAACCTTCCATCCAAGAGACATCAGATGGCACTTCATTCTCACACTCTAGTATGCATAATTTTCTCCTGTGAATAGTGGTGGTCTGTTGGTGGCTAACCCTTCTTGTTGATCCACAGTGGTTTTTATTTAGGGTCTTCCTTCTAGTGGTTAAATTGTAATGAAGGAACATGGCTCTGATACCAATTGTTGGAATATTAGACAATAGTGAGGGGGGGGTGAATCAATATTGTTAACTTTTATAATTTAAAACCACCTTTAACATTAATCATTAACGCACATAATCAACAAGAACCATAGAACACGGATTTTATCGTGGAACCCAATTGGGAAAACCACTAATATGTACTATTACTGCAAAACTATATTTACAAATAGTTTCTGCCTGCTACAACAGCCAAGGATGGTATCACACCCTATTTACCAACAACTACTGGAAGGATGCTACGACCCCCTAGTTTTATCAGCTGCTACTGAAAAGATGCTACAGCGCCCTATTTACCAGCTACTACTGGAAGGAGGCTACAACCCCCTGCAGGCCTGCAGCCTGCCCTAACACCACCCTGCCACCCTAGAATGTTTTTATATGTTTTCCAGATCTCTTTTATGATTACTGTCACTGGTTCTTCTTTGGTCTGTCTGCTGTTACCGCTGCATTAATCTGGATCTCACAGACACTTTCTTCTCTCTTTGAACTTCAGTTTAAATACTTCTTCCATACCTTTACAGCCTCATACTTTTTCAATACTCACAACCTTTCGCTCTGAAGATGTGCATCTTCATTAAACGTTATTCTAGACACTCATATCCATTCATAAACACGCCTTTTTAAAAATAAGATGTCTATGTTATTATTAAAAACAAATGTTATTTGTTGGTCTCATCCTTAGTCGATCTTCCTTACTTAACTGTACAATCTTTTAGTTAGGTTCTATGTTTAGCAGAACCGCTAAGTCTAGTAACCCGACCAAAAGATTGTATCGGCGTATCGTCGACATTGTCACCTTTCCTTTGTGTATCAGTGTATTGGTCGATTGTATCGGTGATATTGTCTAAGTCATACCGACTGTATCAGCTGCCTTATCCCATTTCTTTTGATTTCAAGGCATGAGACCGTTTCGGCGAAAAACTCTGAGTTGACCCTAACACTCGGAAACCTTTGGTATCGGCAAAGTTTTCTCAACCTCTATAATCGTTTCGACGCCCACTCGTAATTCACCTCTGACAGTGTCAAGGGATTTCTTTCAGTTGTGCCAAAACAATATTTTCCCAACCTCTTCGATCGTTTCGGCGATACTGGATGAGTTACGCCGACATGGATGATTCAGCCAACCGTTTCGGAGAGACTTAGTCAATTTCCAAAATTTTCATAATGTTCGAGGATGATGTCAGATTGCAACAATGACTTCCTAATAGCACCAGAACACCATCATGTGGTTTTCTAGCCTCATCACACATGCCACATCATCAATTCCTTTGACATTAATGAACTTCTTTGACATCAATGACAACCATACTCAACATTCACATCATCACTTCCTTTGACATTAATGAACTTCTTTGACATCAATGACCAACTAAACTCAACAAGGGTTTTAGACTCCCTAGAATCTTCTTGAAATTCCACATATGAATGGCTCCACATGTGTGAGTAATTGAAGTTGGCATTGCATCCACTTGATACCATGGTTGTAGACATGATAGGTCTACTTGCAAGAGACATAACTTTCGCATACGAACTCCAATTGAGGTGATTTTGCATCATTGGAAAGCTATCAATGTGTTGAACAATGTCAAAAGGCTAGAGTTTTGACCCAAAGAAAATCATAAGGACTCAAATGATCTCTAGAAGGTTTTGAATCCCAAATCATCAAAGTAGGACTTACCCCACAAAATAGGCCCTACAAGCCATTACCTCCGATTTCTCCATCCAAAAAGTACCAAGATAATTGACAAATTATACATGATCCATTTTGAATTGATAATTTATGCAACCTTCAAAGCTAAAGGATACAAAAATTATTATGTATTATTTCTTTCAAGTGATGAAAACTACATATGCATCTTCCTCCAACAAGAGTTCTAAAATTTTGCAACACAAATCATGTATGCATAAAATGCCTTTGGATTATCAACTGGATCTACAAAACCCTATAACTCATTAAAACCAAAACACGCTATTTAAAGTGAAATAACTTACTCACAACTCGGTCCTATTGAAAAGAGATTGATTACTAAAGAATAAATACAATGTCTTGAAATAAATTTAATCTACAACGTGCTAAACAGAACAAAAGTTAATTTTGTGAACCACATGTTTGTGGTATGTCAATGAAGGGAAGTATTCTAACTATGGAATTGAAAACAACAACACAATAAAAATACAAATACAAATGAAAAACAACAACACAATAAAATGCAAATGCAAATGAGAATATTTATACTAAAAAGGCCTCGAATTCCCTCGAACTATGGATGAACTCCAAGCTTTGTCCTATGGTGACTTGTTGAAGAATGGCTCACCCCTTGAAATCACTAATATCATGTGCAGCAATTATGGTCACTTGTTGAAGAATGAAAATCTAGGGTCTCTCAGCCTCCATTAGCCTTGGAATCAATGACATGCTAAAGAGTTTGTAGGGTTACTCTTTGCTTGGTCAATTGTCTTAATGGGTTGGTGTAATATAAATATTATTATCAAAATATTATTATAATATAAATATAAATAATGTTGGAACCATTCCCATGTTCTCGGATTGGAGAGTTGTAGAATACACACTTTTGTATCCCATTTTGTCTTCATATTTCAGTCACATGAGAAAGTCAATCCTACACGCCTTGATCTTCTACTCTACCTATAGTATTGTCTTTCTTCTTTAATTGGTGAGCACATATAGGTTGTGGACTAAAAGGGTTCTTTGATGTAGGTGTGAGTGTTGAGTACTCCAGGTTGGCAAAAGACATGTATAAAAAATTTCCTACAACAAAAGTGGTTAAGGTTATGGAAATTAAACACTTGTCAACAACATAGCATTATCCCTTAGTCATCAACGTTAAGAAAAACCCAAGCATATGCATATAACAACTCATAATGGTTACAAAATTGGTCAGTATAATAATTATCAAGCTTAATAATGGGAAAAACTCAAGATTATGTAGTTAAAAATGATGAACAAGATGGGCCAATTCA
>LPNX011044024.1:82489-96616 GCA_001517045.1 Pseudotsuga menziesii | reverse complement strand
ATATATATATATATATATATATATATATATATATGGATGCTCGCATAGATAAGATTAAGTAACGACCTTACCTATGCTAATACACTCGCTTGACTCTAATGTATTATCGGCGCCCTTGTGACCAAAAAAGGTACTAATGTCTTGCCAAATAAATCCCGGTAATTCATGGGAAAGCCAAGTTTGGTGTACTCACTGATACAACTGCGCACCTACCTTCAACTAGCAAACAAGTCCACTGTAAGCCACGAAGGAGTGTTACTAAGATATTACTCTATAAATACACTCCTAGGAATATGTTCAATATATATATATATATATATATATATATATATATACGTACATACATATATATGTATGTATGTATATATATAAATGTATATATACATATATGTATATATACATGTATACACACACACACACACACACACACATATATATATATATATATAACCTGGTGGGTTAGCTCAAGTGGTTGAGTGTTGTTTATGCTAGCAGAAGGTATCGGGGTCAAATCATGGGTGGCTATGCAGGGGCCTCACTCGATGTCCCCACCAGGTTAGGCCTCGTAATCAGGGCTAACAGTTTACCTCGGGTACCATCCTAAAAAATAATGGAGAAGTACCTGAGGGTTTCTCGAGCGATGTTCCATCATTAAAAATATATATATATATATATATATATATCTACACACACACACACAACATATGTGTATATGTATAGATGTCTATGTGTATATACAAATATATGTATATATAAATGTGTGTATATACAAATATACATATATATGTATATATATACATGTATGTATATGTGTATATAGATATATACGTATATATATATGTGTATGTACATATATATACACATAGATATTATGTATATATATATATATATATTCGTGTATATGTATATGTATATACATATATATACGTATATACAAATACATACATATATACATATACATACATACACATATACATATATATGTGTGTGTGTGTGTGTGTGTGTATGTATGTATATATGTATATACATATATCTATATACATATATATGGAAATCGAGAGTAACTAAAAAAAAAATTTGGAGAGCGATCAGGAGGATGAGGGAGGCGAAGGTGACTGCAGCTAGCCGCTAGCCCAAGGGTGTTGTTTTGTCTTCCCCGGGATTTTTATTTCCTGCTCTTTGCTCCTTCTGCCACATGGTGTACGGAGAAGACTCAGACATCTTGGATTATTCGGCTGACCAGTGGCAGGGTGAGCCCGTTTTTGTCACCTTGATCGGCCCAACAGTAGCTATTTGTTCTTCCTTGCCTCCACAGCCACCGGTCCCGTTTCTAGCTGAAATCTCCTCCACAGCCGCCAGAACTATGGACGACAAGGCGGACTGTGGACCCTTGTTTTACCTGCCAGCCCCAAACGCAACCCTTTCACTTTCACCGCCAGTGGTTTTCGCAATTGAACCGGACCTTGGGAGGCTCCACACATCTTTCTTCCCTTCTCCGGCAACTAGGGTAACTGACGACGCATTTTTTGCACCAGGCTCAACAATGGTTTTTTCTCCAACAGAGTACCCTACTCATCAGACCCCGCCTCCTTTCAGCTTGACCAGACCCTACCGAATCTCAGGGATCTACGAGAAGAGGGATGGCCCGAACCCTTTCCCAAACACTTTGATGTTGATGTATTTGTAACTTCGGAATGTATTCACTTATATATCTTATGTATTATACCCCGATGTTTATTCCGGGAAGTATTTGTAATGTAATTGAGTCATGTCATGCCCCGATGTTCCGATCGGGAGATTCAATAATGTAAACAAGTCATGTAAAGTCATAGAGTATAACCCTCCTTATTGATCAAGGGTTAAATTCCCCGCAATTGTGGGGCCCTAGGGTTATTAGACTCTCCTAGAGAAGTCGACCCTAGTGAGTTATTGTCAAGTCGGGAATTAGTATAAATAGAGAGGGAGCCTTTCTATTTAACACAGTTTCATACACATTCACTCACACTCGGTTGTAGCGCATAACTGAGAGAGAAAGAAGAAGTTGGGACAAGAGAGAGAGAGAGAGAGTACTGCTGTCGGGAGATCATCTTATTGTCTTTGGGTTTTACTTTTGGTGTTGATTCTATCTCTGAGGAAGTTGCAGGGTTTTCTCCTTTATGTTTCCTCGAGGAAAATCTTTGTGGTCATTGTCTCTTGTGATTTATTGGTGTGCTTGTTATTCTCTCAGATAAGATCCTAAGAGCATATAGCTTAAATGTTAAAAATCTAACATGGTATCAGAGCTAACCTAAGAAGAAGACATTGTGCAGCTGTTGAAGCTAGGGCTTCCTACTTTTTGGATCTCTCTCCACATATTTTCAGCAAAAGGAGGTTGGGCTGACTCTCCTCTCTATGGCGCATTTTTTTGTCGAAGCAAAATCTGATTCTGAGCATTTTCAGTTTTTGACCTGACACTATTGCCGAAAATTAGGGCTTTCCATAGATGTGGAATTTTTGAGTGAGCCCAGGCCTAGATTGATCTCCTCCCCAAAATCGAAGTTTAGAGATCAAGATCAAAGTTTTTGGTTGGGTAGAACTCTGGGAAATTCAAACCCTAATATGCTCCTGAAACCAAAAAACCAGCTCTGCAGAAATTCAGCTCCAGATCCAGTTCCAACATCTTAACCTGGTAAGATCTAAATCTCTTGCATTTCCATTTGCGGTTCTCTATTAAAGATGTCTCATCATACCAAGCTTGATGAAAAGCTTGAGGGAGCTAATAACTTCTGAGCTTGGAAGTATAGGATCTCCCTGGTCCTAGAAGAAAATGAGTTGGACTCTTACATCAATAAAGAGGTGCCAGTTCCAGAGGTATATGAAGCTAAGGCCTTACACAAGAAGACATTGGTCATGGCTAAGAGGAATATTACTGATTCAATCAAGGATCACCTCATACCATAGGTGTCCTCTCTAAAGACACCTAAAGAGATGTTTGATTCCCTGACCAAGTTATTTGAAGGGAAGAACATTAACCGAAAGATGACTCTGAGAAACCAATTGAAGAATGTAAAGATCTAGAATGTGGAGACCATCCAGTCTTACTTTACAAGGATCTCTGAGATCAAGGAAAAGCTGGAAGCGGTAGATGAAGAAGTAGAGAATGCAGAAATTGTGATGACCACCTTGAATGGTCTCCCTAGGGCATGGCACTCTTTCATTCAAGGGATCTATGCCAGAAAGAAGTTAGTCAAGTTTAGCAGACTGTGGGAGGAATGCTCACAAGAAGAAGCTCGAATATCAGCTTGAGAAGAAAAGATGGGAAGTGAAGATCAAGCTCTCACAGTACAAACCAAGAAAAGCATAACAGACCATCACAAAGGTAAGCACTCTCGCCAAAAGAAAAACACTAGAAATTCTAACAAAGATTTGTCTAAGTACATTTGCTTTACATGTGATGAAAGAGGACACCTTGTAAGATATTTTCCTAGAAACAAAGATAGATCTCACAAGAGGAAGGGAAACATGAAAAGACATCATGCTCATGTTGCAGAAGATGATGAGCCTTCCAAGAAGAGAATCAAAGAATAAAGTGATGATTCTTCAAGTGATGAAGAATATGTTTTGATTTTCGCTCTCACGGGAAACATCACACATGGAAGCAATGATTGGATTATAGACAGTGGGGCTTCCAAACACATGGTGGGATTCAAAGAATCATTTGTGAAACTATCAAAGCATGAATCACCCCACAAGGTGAAACTTGGGGATGACTACCAATATCCAATAAAAGGTAGTGGAGAATCCTCCTACAAATTAGACTATGGAAAGTCTATGAAAATGAAGGATGTCCTATTTGTACCAGGACTAAAGAAGAACATTCTCTCCATCTCTGCATTAGATGCAAAAGGTATAAGAGTTGAATTTATAGATGGCCAAGTCATCATGTGGCCAAAAGGAAAGACTATTGGCGATGCAGTAGTAATTGGAGAACAAGAGGGAGGATTATACAGATTAAAGGGCCAACCAAAACAAGCTTTGGTTCATGACTCAGTAGAGCCAAATGAACTTTGGCATAGAAGGCTTGCACATGTACACTATAGGGCACTCCCACTTGCAAGCAAATCTATTAAAGGTCTTCTAGAATTACAAGCAAAACATGAAGGAGTATGCAAGGGATGTGCGAAAGGAAAGAACACAAAGAAGACATTTCCAAGTAGCGAAAGCAAGGCTAAAGGAATATTGGAAATCATTCACTCTGATGTATGTGGTCCGATGTCATCCAGTTCATTAAGCGGGTATGTATACTATGTTTCTTTCATTGATGATTTTTCTAGGAAGACATGGATATACTTCATGAAGAACAAAGACGAATTATTCAGCAAGTTCAAGGAATTAAAAGCCTTGATTGAAAACTACACAAAGAAGAAGATCAAGATTTTTTGATCAGACAATGGCAGAGAATTCACATCAAATGATTTCAAGGAATTATGCAAAGATTCATGGATTAAGAGGGAGTTGACCACTCCATATAATCCACAATAGAATGGGGTTGCAGAAAGAATAGAATGATCATGGAAGTTGCAAGGGCAATGCTTCATGATCAAGATCTTCCCATGCATCTATGGGAAAAAGCGGCTAGAACAACTATGTATGTACAGAATGGTACTCCACATAGAGTACTCGAGAACAAGACACCTGAAGAAGTATTTTTTGGAAAGAAACCAGAAGTTAGTCATCTCGTAATATTTGGCTGCCCAGTGTACATACACATTCCAAAAGAAAAGAGGACAAATTTAGATCCTTCAAGAAGGAAGGGTATATTTGTGGGATACTTTGAAAGCTCGAAGGCTTACAGAATATACTTCCCAGGATTCAAGAAGATCGACATCAGCAGGGACATAACATTTGACGAAGACTTAGCTTACAACAAATCCAGATAGAGACCTGCTGAAGAACCTATAGAAACAGAAGTACCCAGAATTCATGACACAGCCATGAACGAAGCAATTCCAGAGGAAGATCGAGAAATAGAAGAACCTCAAGAACCTGTAGATCCACCTCGGGAGAAGAATCATCACAAGAGGAAACCTTCTTGGGTACGAGAAGCTATCCAAGGTGCAGAAAGATATGGGGCTCCAAAAGAGATACACATAGAAAGGAAAAGAACCAAATCTTGCTCAGGTTATGTAGCCCTATTATGTGACTTCATTGATAAAGAACTTTCCAACTATGAAGAAGTGGCAAAAAAGAAAGAATGGAAGGATGCTATGATCAAAGAGTATCAATCAATCATGAAGAATGGTGTTTGGGATGTTGTCCCCAGACCAGAGGGGAAGTCTGTTGTGACTTCCAAATGGTTCTATAAGATCAAGCATGCTGTGGATGGTAGCATATAGAAATATAAAACAAGATTTGTGGTTCGTGGTTTCTCCCAGAAAGAAGGAATAGATTATGAAGAAACTTTTGCTCATGTAGCCAGATATACTTCCATCAGATCAGTACTTACCTTAGCTACAGTAATGAAGTGGAAAGTACACCAGATGGATGTCAAGACAACTTTCTTGAATGGTGTAGTAGAAGAGGAAGTATATGTGGAGAAGCCACTCGTTTTTGAGACACATGACAGATAGACTCATGTGTGTAGGTTAAAGAAATCCCTGTACGGTTTGAAACAGGCACCCAGGACATGGTACGATAGAATTGACAGCTTCCTATCCAGATTGGGCTTTACCAAGAGTAAAGCGAATTCCAACCTTTACTACAAGGTTGAAGAAGGGAACCCAGTGATACTCCTACTGTATGTAGATGATCTATTTGTAACAGGTGAGGATGGGTTGATTGCTTATACAAAGAGGAAGCTTGCTACCGAGTTTGAAATGAAGGACTTGGGTATGATGCACTATTTTCTAGGCATGGAGGTGTGGCAGAATGCAGATGGAATTTCCCTGGGACAAAGGAAGTATGCAGTAGAGATCCTGAAGAGGTTCATGATGATGGACTGCAAAGCCATGACCACACCTATGGCATCGAACCTGAAGCTATTGATTGATGCTTCATCAAAAGCGGTTGATGCTACGATGTATCGTCAGATTATTGGGTCCTTGATGTACCTGACGAATACGAGACCAGATATTTGCTTTGCTCAGTGCTGTGAACACATTGAGCCAGATCCTGACAGTTTCAAGACATGTTCACTTGATTGCTGCAAAGCATATTCTGAGGTACCTAAAGGGTACAGTTGATTATGGGCTCAAGTATGAGGCGAATCAGAAGATTAACCTGGAAGGTTATGTGGATTCGGATTGGGCAAGCAGTGTTATTAATAGAAAGAGCACTTCAGGGTGTTGCTTCAGTGTGGGATCAGGTGTGATCTCCTGGTTTAGCAGGAAGCAATCCTATGTGGCACTGAGTACAGTTGAAGCAGAGTATGTTGCAGGTTGTTCGGCTAGTTGTGAGGCACTGTGGCTGAGAAAGCTATTGTATGATTTATTTGATCTCAAAATGGATGCTACTTGTATATATTGCGACAACTAGAGTTGTGTGAAGCTTTCGGAGAACCCATTGTTTGATGAAAAGTCAAAATATATCGAGATCAAGTATCACTATATCAGGGATATGGTGCAAAGAGGAGTAGTGAAGCTCCAGCATGTTTCGACGGACGAGCAGATAGCTTATGTACTAACCAAACCATTAGCCAGAGTAAAGTTTGAGTACTTGAGGGAGAAACTTGGTGTTCTCCATATTGAGGTTCCCTCCAAAGGGAACTGATGTGTCTATTGGCCTTTCTGACATGGTGGAAGGCTGGGCTTCACATGGTCATATGTAAGTGCAGAGATGCTCTGATGTGATTATGGGTTGTGTTACCACATGATCAATGCAGAGATATTCTGATGAGATTGTGGGATGTGTTCCCACATGATCAGTGCAGAGCCATTCTGATGTGATTGAGGGATATGTTCCCACATGATCAGATATAGGTACAGAGATGCTCTGATGTGATTGTGGGTTGTGTTACCACATGATCAGTGTACAGATATTCTGTTGTGATTGTGGGATGTGTTCTCACATTATCAATGCAAAGCCATTCTAATGTGATTGAGGGATGTGTTCCCACATGATTGGATGTAAGTGCAGTGCCTTTCTGACATGATGAGGTCGGATGTAAGTGTAGAGCCTTTCTGGAATGATGAGGTCGGATGTAGGCACAGAGCCTTTCTGACATGATAAGGTTGGATGTAAGTGCAGCACGCCTTTCTGACATGATGAGGTCGGATGTAAGTGCAGAGCATTTCTGACATGATGAGGTCGAATGTAAGTGCAGAGCCTTTATGACATGATGAGGTCAGATGTAAGTGCAAATCCTTTCTGATAAGATGAGGTCGGATGTGAGTGCTAGGCCTTTCTGACATGGGTTTTGGATTTGTTCCTCCCATGATCGGATGTGAGTGTTGGACGTGCCTTTCTGACATGGTTCTTGGATGTGTTCCTCCCATGGTCAGATGTAAGTGTAGGGCGAGCCTTTCTGACATGGTTCATTCCATGGTCAAATATAAGTGTTGAAGACGATGAATACTTACATGAAGGCTAGGACTACAACCAGCATGAAAAAGGGTTGGCTCTGTAGAAATTCCTGTGACGAGTAGAATTGAGATAGCACCAGTGATGATGACCCAGTTTTGATCCAGCAATGATGATCCAGATCAAGTGATGATCCAGACTTGATGATGATCCAATAATGATCCAGATCAAGTGATGATCCAGACTTGATGATGATCCAATGACGATCCAGATCAAGTGATGATCCAGTGATGATCCAGATCAAGTTATGATCTAGTGACGATCCAGATCAAGTGATGATCCAGTGATGCTCCAGATCAAGTGATGATCTAGACTTGATGATGATCCAGTGATGCTCCAGATCAAGTGATGATCCAGACTTGATGAATATGACTTGACGATGAAGATAACTTGAAGATGAATATGACTTGAAGATGAAGATGACTTGATGATTATCCAGATGATACAGAGAAGAATACTTATGCTGATAAATTGTGTCGAGAGAATACCTTCCTAATTAAGAGGGAGTGTTGATGTATTTGTAACTTCATATTGTATTCACTTGTATATATTATGTATTGTACCTCGATGTTTATTCCAGGAAGTATCTGTAGTGTAATTGAGTCATGTCATGCCCCGATGTTCTAATCGGGAGATTCAATAATGCAAAAAAGTTATGTAAATTCATAGAGTATAACCCTCCTTATTGATCAAGGGTTAAAGTCCCTGCAATTGTGGGGACCTAGGGTTATTAGATTCTCCTAGAGAATTCGGCCCTATTGTGTTATTTTCAAATCGGGAATTAGTATAAATAGAGAGGGAGCTTATCTATTTAACACACATTCACTCACACTCAGTTGTAGCGCATAACTGAGAGAGAGAAGAAGAAGTTGGGACAAGAGATAGAGAGACTACTGCTATCGGGAGATCATCTTATTGTCTTTGGGTTTTACTTTTGGTGTTGATTATATCTCTGAGGAAGTTGTGAAGTTTTCACCTTTATGGTTTCCCCGAGGAAAATCTTTGTGTTCATTGTCTCTTGTGATTGATTGTTGTGCTTTTTATTCTCTCAAATAAGATCCTAAGATCATATAGCTTAAATGTTAAAAATATAACATTTGATAGTCTTCCTACAGAGCCGCCTCTCCTGGAAGAAGACCTCACTATAGGGGGTTTTATCACCTCCATCTTGCAGCCAACTGATATTCCTGAAACCCTACCAAGGTCTGGTTTAGATACCAACCTCATCTTTTTTACAAAGGGTTCCTTGGAAGAAAATGGTGGGCAAAAAGAAACCCTAAGCACGAGAAGAAGAACAAATGATTGGCCCCAAACAGAGGAACCCTAAACCTAATATGTGGAGTCAACTTGTCTATAGAAGAAGCAGGGGACATGGCGGAGCTGGTTCTTTTGGGAAATATCATGGGCAGAAACCCTAATCAGGAAGAAATGGAGGTATGGGTGTGAAAAAACTAGATGGGACTAATTCGAGCTGAGCCAGAGGTTGATTCTCTATCAAAAGGATGGTTTAGCTTCACCTTCAGAAAAAAAGAGGAAGCAGAGCAAATTCTGAACCAAAACTAGTTCTTTGGATCGATGCCCATTATGCTCAAAAAATGGACACCCTTGTTTGATGCCGATAGTGAGAGGCTGGATAAAATCCCGGTTTGGGTACGAGTGTGGGCCTCCCACTGGAATTTTGGAACCCAACTTATTTGAAAGACCTTGGTAATGCCATTGGGGTTTTCCTAGAAGCAGATTTATCTTTTTTTTTAAACCCACCAGAAGTCTGTGGCAAGAATTTTGGTTTCAATGAATATCCAAACAGAGCTCAGGGAGCACAAATCTTGCACAATGAGAGTATACCTTTCAAGTGCCATCATTGTCATAAAGTAGGGCACCTAGTGAAGAAATGTCATCTGGATCCTCCCCAATATTCACGTGAAAGAGGAGGCTCTCTAAGGAGGGAGAGCTAAAGGTCACAGGGATGACAGAAGATGGTGCAACTCAACCCTTGAACATTCTAGAATAATAGGAAGCACCCATACTAGAAGGTACCTCAACTTATCCTCCTAATCTCTCAGGTATGTCTCATGTTCTTTCCTTAAAAGAGTAGTTAAATGAATTGAATTTAAATGATTCTGCACCATCACAGTATTTTACCCCCATTCTAGAAAAAATTTCTATCCCACAGGAGAAACCCTCCCCTCCTCTGATGACCCCCCCTCCCCCAACCACCTCACCTCCTTCTTATTCTGGGACTGCACTCCCCCTCATTACCTCCTCTCCAATCAAATTCCACCTCAGATCAAGGGATATCCCTGCACAAGCCAACCCTCCACCACCCCTCCTTGGACTAGGCTCAAACCATATCCTTCCAGCAAGAGGAAAGGGATGGGGAAAACCTTCCTATCTCTCCTTTAAACAAAAAATATCTCTTAAGTACCAAGCAATTGGAAAGCAAAAAAACTCTTTTGGGGGCACTTAGAGTAGTGCATGCCCCTGAAGGGGTTCCCAAATGAAATTCCTCTCCCTCAATTGCAGGGGTCTGGAAAGTACCCAGAGGATGATACAGGTCCAAAAAATAGATGTCATCCTCCTGTAGGAAACCTTAGTTTCAGAAGATGAGGTTTCATCTTTGTTATCTTCTATCACAAGCAAATTTTCTTTCTTAGCCAATAGTGCAAAAGGGATCTCAAGAGGTCTAGGATTATGCTGGAACTCCTCCTCCCTACGCTGTATAAACTCTTGGGGATCCTCTTTCGACATGGGGATTGAACTTTTCTGGACATAAGAAAACTCACATTTGAACATCCTAAACATCTATAGACTTTATAACAACAGATTGGCCTTCTGGGAATCGATGCAAGACTCCCTACTCCTAAAGAGAGAAAACGTGGTGATTGGTGGTGATATGAACTTCACCCTTGGTGTCCATGATATTTTGGGGCCAAAAGAAAGAACGAACCCTCTGGCCACTTTCTTTAACAACCTCCTTCAGAATCTCAAGTTAGTGGACCTGGATCCGCAAAAAGTCAAGCCAACGTGGACAAATAGAAGATCTGGAGAAGATCGAATTGAAAAAAGACTAGATAGGTTTCTCCTGGGAGAAATCTTGATCGAAAAGGATCTGATGTTTAAATAATGGGTAGACTCGGGAGCTAACTCAGACCATATGCCTATCTGTTTGGAAATTCTGAGAAACCCTAAAAATCCAGCCAGCCCTTTCAAATTTTGTGTAGCTTGGCTAAAAAATGGAAAAATCCTTAGACTCATTCACACAAACTGGATTCCCTGTGTGGCAGACATTGGATCACATGTTGCTACTCACTTTTCTCATAACCTTGACCAAATCAAACACCTCTTGAAGGAGTGGGCCAAGAACAAAAAAAAATTAGGTTGATCAAGCTCTTATTCAAATTGAGGCAGAACTGACAGAAATACACAACTCCGAAGGGGGGGGCTTCCTCACACAGGGAGATAAGGAAAGACTAGTCTCCCTTGAATCCAGCAAAAGAAAGATACTAGAGGAAAGAGAGGAAATATGGAGGCTAAAGAGAGGAGCCATTTGGATGACTTGTGGAGATTATAACACTAAATTATTTCAAGCCTTTTCCAAGGGAAGGAAACAACAGAATACAATCTGAGAATTAAGAAACTCAAACAATGAACAGGTCTCCATGTTTTAAGGAATGGAAAAGATTGGAAAAGCATATTTTGAAAACCATTTTAAAGCGAATGAATAGGCTACAATTACAGAAGTTATCCATGCCTCACTCTTCTTTCCTAAAAGGATCTCGAAAGAGGATAATGCAGACTTGATGGAAGAGGTCTCGAAAGAAGAACTGAAAAATCATCCTGCACAGTTTCCAGAAGGACAAAATCCCAGGATCAAATTGTTGGACCGTTTAATTATTCTTGGTATCCTATGATATAATTAGCCCTAGCCTTCATCATCTAGTTGAGGAATCTCGGGTAAATGGGCTTGTTCACCCTCCCCTCAACACAACTTTCCTGGCTCTTATACCCCAAAAATACAATCCGGTCAATCTGGAAGATTCCAGGCCTATCTCCCTTTTCAATATCACTTACAAAGTGATTGCTCAAAGGATAAAGAAGGTCCTCTCAAAAATCATCTCACACAAGTAGTTTGGTTTCCTAGAAAATAGGCAAATCCATGAAGCAATAGGTGTGGCTTGGGAAGGGTTGCACAGTATAAAGATCAAAAAATCAAAAGGAGCAATTCTTAAGATTGATCTTTCTAAAGCTTTTGACAAAGTAAGCTAGATCTACCTGAGGCTCCTTCTTACTCAGTTGGGCTTCAATTACCCTATTATAAAATGGATTTTTGCCTGCATCTCTATTGCATCTTTTGCAGTTCTCATCAATGGCTCAGCTTCTCCTTTTTTCCTCTTAGAGAGGGGCCTTAGACAAGGATGCCCTCTATCCCCTCTTTTATTCTTACTGGTAGCAGAAGGCCTGAGAAGAGCCATACTTGATGCAAAGAGAAGAGGTCAGATTGAAGGGATCAAAATATCCACAAACCTTAATATCACTCATCTCTTATTTGTAGATGATATATTCCTCTTTTGCAATGGCACAATCTGGGAAGCAGAAAAACTCTCAACACTCCTGCAGACTTTCTGCAAATCCATAGGCATGATCTTAAGCGAGCGAAAATCCACCATCACCATTTTCAATCTGGACGAAGACACTGTAAGGGGACCCTTGGTCCTCTTCCCTTTCATTGTCACCCTTTTAGATGATGGGATGAAATACCTAGGCTTCAGGCTCAAACTGAATTGCTACAAGAAAGAACAATGGAATTGGCTGCTGGCAAAATTGGAACGAAGGGTAAATAATTGGTGCAACATATGGCTCTCAAGAGTAGGAAGGTTAGTTCTGGTCAAATCTGTCCTTGAAGAAATTCTTGTTTATTGGATGTCTTTAGCATGGATCCCAAATTCCATCTTGGAAAATTCTCGAAAAATCTGCTCAAAATTCCTTTGGACGAGAAAGAAGGAACAAAAGTTCTTCCATGGGTAAAATGGGACCAAATTGCGAGACCTAAATCATTGGGAGGGTGGGGACTAAAGAATGCTACTCTTTTTGCTAAAGCTCTGGTGGAAAAAGCATACTAGAGGCTCATCACAATGGAAATCCTTTGGATGGAGGTGGTATATCACAAATACATAAGTCCAATACCTCTGTGGGATTGGATCAAAAACTCAGTCTCCATCACCCCAGGGTCCGACTCAATCATTTGGAAGGAAATCTACAATGCCTTCTCTCTAATTCATGGTATAATTTCATGGAAAGTGGACAATGGGACAAGGGTCAGAATAGGAGCTTATCCCTGGCCTAGCATTCAACTCAACCACCTTCTTCCTCTCCAACTCAGATCGTTGACCCTGCTTCTACCAAATTATGGCAACAAGGGTGGATGTGATGTATGGAACTGGAGATCTCTGCCCAGTGGACTCAACATTGGAATACGTTCATTACAGCACTCCTACACTCCCACATCAAACTTACCGACAGATAAGATGAGTTGGTTTAGGAACATGCTGTTCATGGAAGCTACACCCCAAAAACTGGATATCAGCAGCTTTGTCTCACCACCTTCCAAGCTGAACCAAAATGGTGGCAACCAGGATTTTGGAAACTCAAATGCCATCTGAAGGCAAAAGTGCTCATGTGGTGCACCCTTTACAACAAAACTTCAACCTGGGACAGAATGAAGAAAAGATCCCTGGAAGGACCATGTTGGTGCACCCTCTACAAAAATAATGTGGAATATTCCAATCAGCTCTTCCTCAATTGCCCTTCTACTTCCCAGGTATGGCTACATTCGCAAGCTTTGCTAAACCAAATATTTAGCTGGACAGGTCAATCTCTCGAAGATGCTTGGAAATCTTGGTCCACATCTCCTCAACTAGCCCATATAAAATCTCTCCCCCTAATTCACACACGGGGGGTCTAGATAGCACGAAACAAGGAAATTTTCTAAGACAAAGAATCTTCACCAGAAGTAAGAGCAAAATAAGGGCTTGACATCCTCACTTATTTTCCTTAAACAAAGGATGCTCCATCGGTAAGAATAGTCACAAAGGAACAGATAGACCCTTCCATGCCTTTGGATTTTTTTTATGGAGCCTCTCAAAATCACACTTGTCGGTGTATTGCCACTCTCTCTTTAAACCAAAACCATTACTTCCAAATCCAAATGGGTCTTGGTTCAGGCACAAATAATTATGCAAAGCTTGTGGCTCTGAAACTGCTTCTCCACTTCGCCCTAGAAAAAGGCTGCAGAAAACTTCAGATTTTTGAAGATTCACTTATAATTATCAACTGGGTGAACAAAGTTCAACAATGTAGAAATCTTGCTCTCACTTATCTTTATGAAGAGGTGAACAGACTCTGGACAAATTTTGATTACATTTCATGCCACCATGTTTACAGGGAAAGAAATTCAGATGCAGACCACCTCTCAAAGGAAGGGGTGAAGATACAACACGGAACTTGGAAATTTTTTGAAAATAGGGAAGAGGAAGTGTATGAGTTATTTCACAGACCATTCATATAAGCAAT
>LPNX011044024.1:60498-80729 GCA_001517045.1 Pseudotsuga menziesii | reverse complement strand
ATATATATATATATATATATGTATGTATGTATGTATGTATGTATGTATGTATGTATGTATGTGTGTGTGTGAATATACATTACATATATCTCATAATATATATATAATGTATATGCACACACACACACACATTACACATACATATGTGTATACACATATATATACATATGTGTATATGCATAGACATATATGTCTATACAAGTATATACATATATACATGTATATACACATATATGTGTGTGTATATGCATATGCACACATACAGATATATATATATATATATCTGTGTGTGTGTGTGTGTGTGTGTGTGTGTGTGTGTTAAGCTCTTAATGATGGGACATTAACGCATATAGTGTGACGCATTACTCCCGATATTGTGGTGCATTACATATTATTCATGTGAGCTTCGGTCTATTAGTTGTTATTATACACCTTTGTCTCTATATATTCTCATTTTAGTCATCATAGTATCTTATCTTGTCTTGTGTACTCAGTACATTGTGTAAGGAGGTTCCTCCCTCGAAGAGGATTGATATTTATCTATGGTATTCATTTTTAAGGTGTGGATTACTCTCTTATTGTCTATTTCTACTATTTTTATGCTAATTTTGTGACTTTGTTGCATAACATTTGGTATCAGAGCTCTTTCCTCGGGACTGGCAGATTCATCTTGGCACATTCACTACAACATTTTTCTACAAGGATTCAGAGATCAAGGTTAAAAACCCACTTCTAAAACAAGCTGAAATATCTCCATGCCAAAATTCAGATCTTGATCCATTACAATTTCAAATATAATTGGGGATGAATCTAGGGCTTTTTTACTAGCCTTGAACCTAGTCTGAAACAAGTGTTCTTGGGAAAAAGTTCATATCTTAGGAATATGAGATCCAAATTAAGTGAGACTAGTTGCATCTAAAATAAGACTGGCCAAGGTATCTATGGTAGAATTTTTAGGTACATAAATAAAATATTGGACACATGGAATACAGTACAAGTGCGCTCTTCTGGATAGGCCAAAAATAATAAGCTTTGGGATATTTGGAATAACGTTTTGTCGGCACATCCAAATTAGGTCAGACCTATGGAATTAGAAAGAGGATAGATCATGGTACCACGAGACGAAGTTTCAGACCCAGAGGAGTCTAAATCAAATTGTACCTTAGTTACAATTCGTCCCTAAAATAATATTTCAATCAGGGTTTGAAAAAGGTACATCATTTCACATTTGAATAGTTTTTAGTAGAAGGATCTACTTATGGTAAACCCTAGGGTGTGATATATATTTATTGTTCAAAATGCCACCAAAAGGAATTGGAAAGAATCACACTCCACTCAAACCAACAGAGGATTAATCCCCGACATACGATGAAATGGAAGACATATCTTTTAGAGTGTCCAAGTTGGAAGATATGATTAAAGGAAATGTTAAAATGGATGACTTAGTTAAATTGGAAAGAAGATGGCTAGTAAACAGAATCTCAAAGGGATATCCAGTAAAGAGGATCACAAAGGGATGGCTAGTAAAGAGGATCTTCAAGACTTGAAGGAATTGATGAAGGATATAAACATAACTTTATTCCTCATTTATCTACTCAAGAAGAGGATAAGGAGGAAAAATATGACTTATTTTAGTCACGTCTGGAGAAAATTGAAAAACAATTGGAGAGTAGGAAGTTGGAGTCCTCAAAATTTGATGATTTACTACAACATCATGGGTTCAATTGAGGTCCAAGAAACTACTTTATCCCCAAATTTGACATGAGAAAGTTTGATGGCAAGGATACAATCACGTGGATTTTTCAGATGGAGCAATTCTTTGATCTACATGAGGTGCCCACTACGCAAAAGGTAAGTATTGCATCCTTGCATTTAGAACCTGATCATATTGTATGGTACTAATGGCTTTGTGACCATTAAAAGGACTCTATTATATCTTGGTCTATATTTACAGAAGAATTGATTGCACATTATGGGGATATAAATAGCAACACCTTCTTTAGTCAGTTGGTAAATCTCAAGCAAAAATGTTTAGTTACATAGAACATCAAGCAATTTCAGCAACTAAGTTTCAGAGTGAAGAATATTTCAGAAGATAATTTGTTAGATCTCTTTATTGAAACCTTGAAGGATAGCATTCAACATGAGGTACGTCTCTTTGAACCATCATCCCTATAGAAGGATTTCATGATGGAAAGGAAGGTTGAAAGAAAAAATATGGCAATGACTACTAGAAAATCCTTCTCCAACACATATAGAGAAAATAATGTTCCTTCTTCTAAACCACCACAAAGGTTGACACCTCAACAACTAGATGAAAGAAGAGCAAAAGGATTATGCTTTAATTGTGACAGCAAGTATAGTAAGGGACATAAGTGCAATGAGAGGAAATTATTCTACATAGATTGTGAAGAGGAAGACCCAAAAGAAGAAGAAACATCTCAAGCAAAGGTGACTTCAGAAGAAATTACTCCCACCATATCTTGTCATACATTGGCTGGAATTACCACTCCTCAAAATCTCAAGATAGAAGGGTACATCAAAAAAGAAGAAGGTAACAGTGTTGATTGATTTTGGTAGTACTCATAATTTCATTCACTGTAAATTAGCCAAAGTTCTTAATTTCTTTGTATATCCAGCACTAGAGTTTCAAGTAATGTTTGCATATGGAGGAACTATAAATGGATCAGGGACATGTCATAATATGAATCTGGATTTGGGGGAATATGTATTGAATAGTACGATGATTGCTATCACAATGGGTGGTGTTGATGTTGTCTTAGGTGTGCAATGGTTATAGTCATTGGGAAATACGGCTTTTAATTTTCAAAAACTTTTCATGGGAAGGAAAAGAATATGAGTTAAATGGTATCACAAAACCAAGCAAGGTAATAAGCTTTAATGGTATGACAAAGTTGTTAAAAGGGCGACATCAAGGTGTAGTTGCACAATTATGCTCATTAGATGTTCAAACTCCAAAGTTCCTTATCTCCCTGTATATCCAAAGGGTCATTAATAATCATTCCAATATATTTGAATATATTCCCAAAGGTATTCCACTCATTCGTGACTTTGATCATGCTATCCACTTAATTCCAGTCAGTGTTCCTCCTAACATCAGAGCTTACCAATATCCCTATAGCCAAAAGAGTGAAATTGAGCGTATGGTTGCTGAAATGTTAGAGGATGACATAATTATGCATATCCAAAGTTATTACTCTACACCAGTGGTAATGGTACCCAAGCCAGATGGATCATAGCGTATGTGTATTGATTATAGAGAGATCAACAAGATCACCATTAAAGATAAGTTTCTTAGTCCCGTCATTGATGAATTGTTAAACGAATTACATGGAGCAGTTGTCTTCACAAATTTGGATCTTTGTTCCAGGTATCATCAGATTCGAATGAAGGATGAAGACATCCCCAACATCATTCAGAACTCATGAAGGTCACTATGAATTTTTGGTCATGCCATTTTGTCTAACAAATGCGCCTTCCACATTTAAAGGTTTGATGATTTCTATTTTCAAGCCTTTCCTTAGGAAAATTGTGTTGGTATTCTTTGATGATATACTAATCTATAGCAAGTCTTGGGAAGAACATGTTCAACATGTTGACAGGGTACTACAACTACTAAAGGAGAAATAATTGTATTCAAAACCCTCAAAATGTTTCTTTAGGATAAATGAGGTAGATTATTTTGGTCATGTTGTATCTCATGAAGGTGTCAAGGTAGACCCTAATAAAATTAAATCCATGATGGACTGGAGGATTCCCAAAACCTTGAAAAATCTTTGAGGATTCTTAGGTCTGACATGGTACTACCGCAAGTTTGTTCAGAACTATGGAAGAATAGAAATTCCTCTAACAATGTTACTAAATAAATATGCATTTTCTTGGACTCCATAGGCAACTCAAGCTTTTCAACAACTCAAATAGGCCATGTGTAAATCCCATGTTTTCACAACTCCTAACTTCACAAAAACCTTTATTGTGGAATGTGATGCTTCATGAAATGGAATTGGAGCTGTACTAATGCAAGAAGGATACCCTCTTTCCTTCACAAGTCATTCAATCAAGGGAAAGAACTTACAAAAGCCCATTTATGAGAAGGAAATGTTGGTAATACTACATTCCTTGAAGCAATGGCCCTCTACCAAAAGCCCATTTATGAGAAGGAAATGTTGGCAATACTACATTCCTTGAAGCAATGGCCCTCTACCTTATAGGGAGACATTTCAAGGTTAAAATTGATCATGATAGCCTTAAATACTTCTTGGAACAAAAAATTTCTTCATAAGAGCAACAAAAATGGGTGACAAAGATGTTGGGATATGGCTTTTAAATCAACTACAAAAAGGGGAAGAAAAATGTTATCACAGATGCACTCTTGAGAAGAGATGAGGATGTTGAAGCATTACTCTATGCTATTTCGATCATCCAACCATATTGGATAGTCGAAGCAAAAGACGAATGGAAAAATGACGAAAAAATATCAACAATTATTCAAAAGCTACAACAAGATCCCAATAACTGTAATACATTTAGGTGGAAAGATGACTTGCTATGGTACAAGTATCACGTATATCTTGGTAACAGTTCCCAGCTCAAGCAAAATGTACTTTTTGAATTTCACTCCTCACCAATAGGAAGGAACTCACGTTTCTTAGAAACCTACCTCATGGTAAAGAAAAATATTTTTTGGGATGGTCTTAAAACTGATGTTCAAAACTTTGTGACAGAATGTTTGGTTTGGAAACAAATAAAGTGGAAACAATTAAGACCCCTGGTTTCCTACAACCACTTTCCATTCCAAGCCAAAGGTAGACAGAGATCTCGATGGATTTTATCACGGGTTTACCAAAGTTTGAAGGAAAGAGTGCCATCATGGTGGTTGTTGATCGACTTACTAAATATGCACACTTATGTGCACTATCTCACCCCTTCAAAGCAAGCATGGTCACTAATTCTTTTAAGGAGACAATACAAAAACTACATGGTACTCCAAATATTATAGTAAGTGACAAGGATCCCATTTTCATTGGAAAATTTTGGACCGGATTATTTTCTTGTTTAAGTACTCAATTGGCTCATAGCTCATATTATCACCCTCAATATAATGGACAAATAGAGATAGTAAGAAAATGTTTGGAAGGGTATCTTCGATGTTTAGCAGCTGATAAACAAACATAATGGGTCAAGTGGTTACCCTTAGCAAAATGTTGGTATAACACTTCCTTCCATACATCATCAAAAATTACCCCATTTATTGCACTTTATGGCTATCATCCACCATCCATCACATCTTCACTAAGAGACTCCTCTAAGGTTCAAGCAGTGGAAGACCACACAAAGCATCAACAACAAGTTCTTCAACTCTTAAAGGACAACCGAAATCTAGCACAAAATCGAATGAAACAACAAGCATATCAACACTACAGTGAACAAATCTTTAATGTGGGGGATTGGGTGTTTTTAAGACTACAAACTTACAAACAAATGTCCATGAAGAACACCAAGAAAGATAATAAATTATCACCTAAATACTACGATCCCTACAAGGTGTGTTGCAGGGTTTTCACCCTTGCTACATGCAACAACACCTCCCTTTCGTCTATGGGACAGAAGGGTAGAGTTCGTTATGGAAGAGCTACAACAAACAAGAATATTAGTAACACAGAATCTATAAACAACTATGATTAAACTAAACAAACAAAATATGACAATTATACCTTCTCGTTTTCTTGAAAATGGGCCACCATGGCCAAAGCTTGGAAATGGGCCGCCTCTCCACAGGTTGGTTAGTACAGAGGATGCCTCTACGTACGAGATGGGAGATGGTGGGGCTATGGAATGATTAGCAAAATGATGTGAGTACTATGAGAATGATGGTTTCTCACCGCAGTCACGAATAGAAAAATGGAAGAAAGAATGAGTGAATCTTGTGATGGAGACCTCCGCACTATTTTATAGTTTTTTCTTGTCATTTTCTCTCTTTTAGGGTTTTGGACCCTATTTATGGTTTTAAGCCCTATTTAGGGTTTTAAGCCCCTTTTGTGGGTTTTTAAGCCTGTTTGTGTTTTTTAGCTCTTTTGTGGGTTTCTAAGCCCTTTTGTGGGTTTTTAAGCCCTTTTGTGAGCTTTTTGGCCTTTTGTGGGTTTTTTGGCCTTTTTTAAGAGAGAATGAAGGTAAACCGTAGTTGTGGAGTTCAAAGGTAAGGAAAACGGTAGGGAAATTATCTTTGTATGTGGTTTAGACCATAAAGAGCTAGGTGAGAATTTTTTTGCGTTAACAGATTGCCCCCTAATGTGTGAGGACAAGAGGTCATCGTCAGGGGGCATCCCCATGATCCTATGATGTGTGGGAGAGTGGAGAGACATATAAAGAAGTGGTTCTTCCTCATTCAAACCATGATGGATTTTCGTTTTTGTATTAATATTGGTTCCCAACAATTGGGGAGATGCAAAGAATGTGTGACATGTATATGGACGAGGCGGGCATACCCATGCTTGTAATAGTGTCAAAAGAATAAATAATGGGATCAAGGATCAAAAATATGGGAGCCAATCAATAGATATACAACTGATGTTACATAATGGTGGCCTCAATGAGAGGCTGAATAGCCTGCTGATCTGAAGAAATGATACATAGGAACAATGGCATTCTCTTGTAATGCAATATCTTCATAACCGATGCTTTGTTGAACCTGGAAGTGTACATAGCTGGAGGGATTCCATGATGGGGAGTCAGGATCTCTGTGGTACAATATGTCACATCAATACTGAAGCTACATAGAAGCACTCCTTGGGGGCTTCTAAACATTGTTTCCAACGCAACCCAAAAATCACAAGGGATATTAACCTATCTGGGTCCCATAGTAGACTCACTAATGTGTTAGAGTCAGGTGACAACCAAGGTCTTCAATCAAATAATGCACAGACCAATACCCTGTATCAATCTCAACGATGCGATGATGTAGTTCAAGTCGAGCACATGAGACATAACCATCCTGAGAATCACTAATGAATCCTCTCAAGTGCTCCAAGGAACTCATCAATAAGGTGAATGAAGCCAAGATACAGGGACCTTTGGGTCTATCCTCTAGAATGGATGTGTTGATGTTGACAAAGAGAGACCTGCAACTAATCAAGGCAATAATATTTCCTTGACAAGAAGCGTGAGGGGGATAACCAAATATGTGGGACAATCTGGGGATTGGCACACTGAATGGGGGGAACAGGGGCAGGGGAGTACGGGGGACTAAAAATTCCTTTGTTCAGAGTATGACGGCAGGGCTAACCTGGAAGCAACTGAAACTGAATCATGGGACAGGAATCATAGTTGTAATACCGGGAATGTAACTGCAAATGTGAAATACTGAGGAAGGTAATCAAAATATGAATACTTAGGGGATCCAAGGAAGACTCATCGCAAAATACTTTGAACAAAGCTGACCCAATTGGGGGAAGCTGCCAAACTATAATATAGGGTGGTGTCGAAAGACACCATTATGATACGATCTCGTGGATTTTTAGCGAGCCTGAGAAAGTAAATGCTCGATGTTGTTTTCATTTTTAAAGAGTCCAAAAACAGGAAGAAGACTCTAGTGTGGCCTCTTTTTCATATGTAGTCTCCTAAGTCCGAGAAAGGATAAAAGTGTGCACAGGAGAGATCTCCCAACCTTTGGGGAAGGAAGACTTCTTTACCATTTGTAGTCCAATCAGGCTGAAAAAGGTTAAACTTACACTGACAGGATGGGAATTCAAATACTTTTACGATCATGAATGAAACCAAGTTTGCTCGACAATATTTTCTTGATGAGAAGGCTAGAAAAGAGCTTAAAGACAACCCATGATAAGCTTTTTCATCAAGTGCGGTCCCAATGCTTGAGAAAGCATAAAAGGATGCAAATGGAAACGTTCCTGGCCTGAGTGTGCCAATGTGGTCCTTTTCTTATGATAGTCTACATAATTCAAAAAAGGAGGTAAACGCGGTTACATAGACGCCCTTTAAAATACTTTAACGAGCATCAAAGGAAGCAAGCGTGTTCGACAATCTTTTCATTCTTTTAAGAGTCAGAAAATAGCTTAACAAAAACTCCATAATGGTCAATCAAGAAAGGGGGAAGTGTTCGAAATATGTAAAGCGGTTTTGTTATGAATATGGCTGATGGGCATAAAATGCATGAACACTCATGGAGCCCCCTTGCGAGATGATGGATGGAGGTCAAAATTGGTTGACGATGCAGTATGGATGGAGCAGATGGCTCGTGAACATGCCAATACATACAAAGGGAGATTCACATGATGTCACACAAATTGAGGTGACTTTTGGGAAATGGCCTAGAAAATCATAGTGAGAGCACGAGACAAAAGTCTCGTAAAAAGACAGAGGATTGAAAACCAAACTCGATGGTGTGAACGGCGTCTCAAACAAACTTCAGATGACTCTAACTAGAAGCTATTGATGATGCACCTATATACTCAATAATCTCCCCCTTTGGCATTGATGGAAACCTCTAAACATTCTCCCCCTTTGACAACAATGACAAAGGATAACCAGTTATGTCAATGTTGTGCCTATTTTGATATAGGATTTCCTATCTTTCTACTTTCTGACAACTCCCCCTATCATCATATCTCCCCTTTTTTAACTGAACCGTGTTATTCAATAAATGTATTATCTTTTATCTTAACACTTCCTTTCTTGCAACAGGTTCTTGGATGATAGATTAACTGATAGATTCATGAAATCCCCCTGTCACTGTACTTCGTCTCCTTTGTCAACATTTTTGTGACAGAGTTTACACTCAACATTTTTTCACACTCTTCCATTTTCTGTCTAAGATACATGTTTTTTTTTAAATCTGTTCCTGGTGCCATATCTAATGGTCTATTCTGCCAGTAAGCTAACTGGCGTCCTCTTTTACTAGAATTCCTTAAGCCTGTGCATTTAGATCTTCATATAAAAACCTAGCATATAATGTTGGATTCTTTTGGATTTTAGATCTATATTGTCAACTATTCAAAGACCCATAACTTTAGATCCTCAACACAGAGATTACTTCAGTTTATTACATAGTTTCTCTGGTCTCACTATCTCAGACACAAAGACTCATAACCTCAACCTTTTTCCTTTGTCAATGCTGAACTCATCCTGCTACCTTATCAATAGACTAAATTTTTATTTTTAGACTTGAGTTTTCTTCTATTGTCAACAATCTATGTGTCATTACTTCACATACTAAGTGAACATAATCATCTTTATCTTCTATTTGATTGCAGACATCATGGTCTTCATGACTCTCACATTTTGTTGTTCTCACGTTACTTCATACTTTCTCTTATGTCATCCATACACCAACCTTGATCATCTATTGTCTTTGAGGAAGATAGCTTTTAGTATACTTCAACATTAGACACTAATTGAGTTTTTTTCTTAGATACCGATTGGAATTTGCTGAATTTAACTCCCCTAAGTATAAGATCCCTTCTAATGTTATTTTCAGGGTTTTCTTTAAATCACGAGAGACATTTTTTAGAAAAGGATACAGTCATCACTACATCCTTTTTCATCACCTTCATCTTTATCAGTGTATTCTTTTATATCTCCATCCTGTCTTTCCTCATAAAGGATGTCATCCTTATTAATGCCTCTATTATGCTCATGGTTATCTTTGGAGACCTGACTGATGTTTGAAATCTTTATTTCTTCTACATCTTTGGATACTTCCTTTATTCTCCATATTTTTCCAAGAGGTACTCTGCTTACTGGTTTTTTAATTCTTTGTTCCTTAGTTTTCATCTTCCATACCTTTTTTCTGAGTTTCCTGGGAAGATCTACATTTACTATTCTTGCAATGTTTTGCACAAAAGTGTCCAATCCTATGACATATGAAACAAATAAGTCTTTTTCCATTAGAGATGTTGGTGTCTTCTTTCCTTATCATCCCTTCATCTTCTTCTTTGATTCTACAATTAGCAGCCTTGTGACCAAACTTGTGACAGCAATGACAATATCCATAAAATGTATGTTTGGAGAATCTCTAGTTTTTATACTTGTAATGACTCTTTTCTTTTGCATGTCTTCTAATATTTTTCATCTTGGGAGGATGAGCAGAATTATGATAACTGGACTTCATTTCCTTGTGATTCTTCTACTGTTTGGGTGTATCTTTGGAGGCATCATGTTGACATTTAACATTTTCAACATTTTCATGAATGATGGAGCTTGATCCTTTATGATTATATCCAAGACATGTTTTATCCCTAGGGGATCTTTGTAAGTTGAGGACTTTATTAAGAGCTTCAGTACTTTCCTTGAACTTCTAACTAACAGTCAGCTGATCTTTTAGCTTCTTTACTTCTTCATTGAATTCAACAACTTCTTGTTTTAAGATCTTGACCTCTTCCATACTAGCCAACACTTGTTGTCTTGAATTGTGTAGCTCTTCTTGGAGGGTTTTGACTTCCTCTTCTTTTGACTTCTTCTCTTCTTGATATTTTGACAATTTTTCTTTCAATACTTTGTTTTTTTTCCTACATTTTTCAATTTCATCTACAACATCCATGTATTGGGCTTCTATTTCCACTTATGATTCCCCATATGAGTTAGTTGTCCCTATAAATAAATTGTCTTCATCTTCACTTATCTTTTCATCTTCACTAACATCCTCGAGAATAGAAAGTCTTCCTTCTACTCTTTGCTCAACTGAGTAGAGGTCTTTTATCTTGTCCTAAAGTTCCTTTGCATAGTTATATTCACTTATCTTCTCTTTGACATCATTAGGTAATCCATCAAGGATTGAATCCATTGCCATTGAGTTACTTTTCTTGGATTTCTTTTGAGCTAGTCCTTATCCTCTTTGGTGGGAAGCAATCAATGATCATTGAATTCCATACATCATGTCCCAATGCCTTGAGATAAATTTTCATTCTTGTACTCCAAAATATGTATCCTTCTTTTCTAAGTATCGTAGATCCATTTACTATGTAAATATCTTGTTGTTGATCCATAGTAGTTTTAATGGGATCTTCCTTCCAGTGGTTAAATTGTAGTGAAGGAACCCGCTCTGATACCAGTTGTTGGTTTATCGGTCAATACTGAGAGGGGGGGGGGTGAATTAGTATTGTTATCTTTTTACTATTGTAACCACTTTTTAAACCTATCATTTAAAAACACATAACAAAATTTTAGCGTGGAAGCCCAATAGGGTAAACCACCAATACGTCCTATTACTAGGAAATTGTTATTTACAAATAGTTTTTCCTGCTGCTACAGACAAGAATGTTATTATACCCTATTTACCATGAACTATTGGAAGAACGCTATGACCCCCTAGTTTATCAGCTACTACTGAAAGGATGCTATGACACCCTATTTACTAGCTACCATTAGAAAGAGGCTACGACCCCTGGTTTATCGACTGCTACTGAAAGAATGCTATGACACCCTATTTACCAGCTACCACTAGAAGGAGGCTACGACCCCCTGGATTATCAGCTACTACTAAAAGGATGTTACGACACCCTATTTTGTCAGCTATGACTTACAAGATGCTCCTACACCCCATTTACCAGCTTTTTCTGGAAGGAGGCAACAACCTCCTGTAGGCTTGTTGCCTTCCCTAGCGCCACCCTGTCACCCTAATATGTTTTTTGTAATATGCTAGATTTATTTTCCCTCAATACTCTGTCACACCCACTAGTCTCTGTTTCTAATCTTCTGATGTGGAAACCAGGACACTTTCCTCATTCATACCTCAATGTATAAGTACCTTCATGTTTCTTATGAATGTATCTCTTTATTCTGGAAACATACCCTTTCACAATCATGCACTTTCAAATCTAATAGTCACACCTTTTCAACAATCTGTGATTAATGATTTTTAATTAAAATGATAAATTAAAAACTTCTTGATCACTTCTGATCTGCGAGCTCCCTTCTTCTCTGGTCGCAGGATTTGTCAAACTAATGTCTGTGGACTTCCTCTCCTCTATCATCGAGAATACTCTATCTTCAGACCTCAGGGCTTCTCTTTTTCTCATGCATGTGGGATTCTTTTCCTCCTCTGCGAGCTCTCTGCGGGATATCTTCATCGCAGGCTCATATGTACATGTTTCTCTCACAAAACATGGGCTTCACCTTCCATCTATGAGTTTCATGTTGTACATTCTTCTTTACCATTTATGGATGCACCTCAGAATTCATTTTCGCAGCTCAACTCAACGTTTTTTGGTGCTTCCGCAATCTCCTTCTCTAGAATCAATCTAGGTCATTGATCTAATTTTGAGACTCTTCAATCCGTCGATCTAGCACACAAATTTCCTCCTCGAAATTGTAATTCTGCTCCATGGTTTCCTCATCAACGATTCTCCACCGTTGATCTTCGTCGGGCGTTTTCCTGACCGTTGATCTCTAGATTGCAAGATACGGGATGTGGTATGCGGGATGTCGACTGTTCGATTTTGCCTTTTTTCAAAATCCTTTCCATAAGATCCTTTCCACAAGCTTCTTTCTGCAAGCTCCTTTCTGCAAGCTTATTTTCACAATTTTCCTTCCGCACCATCGATCTTTTGAGGAGTCTTTCTCGACATTTGATCTTCCGGATTGCGGGTTGCGGATTGCGAGTACATAGAATCTTTAAATGTTATTTCCACAATTACCTTTCCACATTTTTCTTCAACACCGTCGATCTCTTTTAGCGGAGCTCATCTCAGTCGTCTGATCTTGATATTTTGTGGAACTTTGTCCATTTGCGTATCTTTTGTGAAACCGATCCTCAACCGTCGGATCTTGTGCGAGAATGTGGATCTCACCATGACTTTGCGGATATCCATGATTTCTTTGTGAAAATCCTCTGCGACTATTTCTAACAGTTTTGAAGATTTATATACACTTAATTTCATCATGTTTTTTATTATAAGGAATTTATAAACACTCTTGCAGATATAGTTTCTCTGTTTTTTTATTATTATATATACTCTATCTCCCGTTCATTTCACTCTTCTGCAATTCCACTCTTCATTTGTCTAACTGGCTTTGTCATTCATACTGCATCTCTACTTCCACTCGGCCTATGTTCTTTGTTTCATTAACCATTGTTTACATCATACTATCGACACTGTCTTGGAAGTCTTCAGATCAGTCATTCATGTTGTCTTATCATCTATGTCCATCTTATCCATTACATTTGTTATAAATGAAATTTTATGACATCATCATTAGGACACCATCACATTACATGGCATCATATGTGTCATGCCACATCCTCAACTATGCCATGCCATGCCATCACTACCTTAGTCTTTCATCATCATTTGGACAACATCATATTCCATGTCATCATATGTGTCATTCCACATCCTCAACTATGACATGCCATGCCCTTACTACATTAGTCTTTCACTAAGTTTGTCCTGCCATCATATTCACTGGTTATTCCTTTGCCATTTGTGAACACCTTTGACATCAATGATAACTATATACTCAATAGATGGTATGTTAGCATAGTGGTAGCTAGATCATATGTGTAACATACTGTGTGCATGTGCAAACGTGGGACCAGACCCTCCAGTGGGCTACCAGCGGAGCAGGAGCAGGGGTTATATCCACCTGCTCATGTGCAAATCATGTGATGGAGTTCTACAATGGACTCACTGCGACTAGACATGGAGCAACTACTATAGGGGGTCACCGACTCTTAGTAAAAACGATGTAAAACAAAAAAATAAAAACTATGACCCAAGTGCTGCATGGTGAGCGACTCAGGCATAGGACCTCTGGTGAAGGAAATTGGCCTTTCCTTGGAGACTCGACAGTTGGCACAAAGTACGTGGGGGAGGAATCTAGTACTCCGAATGGGAAGAACCAACTCCATGCCATGGGCTAAGTGAAATGGGGTAAAACCAGTGGCGGTTTCAAGGATCTATCCATCATCATGAAAGTGGTGTCGAGATAGATCAAGTGGATCTTCCATGACTGGGGAGACGAAAGTAGTACTGGAACTAGAGATCATGTATACTGTGGTGGTGTTCGAGGAGGAAACTAGAGGGTGAATCGCCTCGATGAGAGTGATTTTGGATTCACGAGAGTGTTTCCGAAGATTTCTAATGATGGCTCGATACTTGGCCAAGTCTGGGCAATGGTGAGAATAATGGCCATACAATCCGTGAATTGCACACGCATGGTTTGTCCTCAAATACTTGTTCTTGGCCACAAGTGGATTTCAGACAATGACAACTGGAGTGTCATCGGCTATATCCATAGCGTCTATGTGCATGCGCAGGATAGCTATCTCTGGCCAATTTTGAGTTGCATGACCATGGATATCGCACAAAGTGCAAGGTGGAGTCGATCGCGGTTCGGTTGTCGATTTGGTGGACTTGCCCCTAGTCTTCTTTGGGAGAGAAGGGGCAGGATTGGGAGCGGATGGTGTGTTTGAAGGGCCGGGTGGAGGGAGTGACTCAACTACAATAGGTTGGACTGAAGTCATCACAACCTGAGGCATCGGAGGTGGGGTAGGTGGTTCGAGGTAGCACACAGGAATTCCCAACATAAAGTTAGGTAAATTTATAGTAGCTATTATAGGCTTGCTCACGATGTCGGATCACGGAAAGAGGAAGGGAATCGTATGGATGGGGAGTGAACCCCAATAATTCCCAGGTGACAATGGTTGGGGTTGCAGTTGGTTTTTTGGTGTGGTTGGGATGGTGCTGGATGAGAGAGTGCACAAATATGATGTGTCAGTTGGTGTGGACATAGGTGGTAAAGACAAGAAGGTGGTCATCAATGGTGTTTCGGCGAACAATCCCGAGCCCACAGCAGATAAGGAAGGGATGGACACACTATCAATGGTCGTATCAGTGGTGGGAATGACATGTTCCAGTGTGGTCGGCCCCTGTGGATCGTAGTAAGTCAATTGGTTGAGTGTCACAATATTTCCATCATGGGGAAACATCATGAGTCGAAAGACGGTGGAAGCCATGACTCTCATAGCATACATGTAACTACGTCCGAGGAGGAGGTTATAATCAAGTTGGGCATTAATAACCTTGATGTCGATCAAAACCATTTTACCAGCTAATGAAATAGGAACATTTAGGAGAATTCCCTTGGCCTTTGTAGAGTGCCCATCATAGGCATGGACTGCGGTAGAGGACGGTTAGAGGGTAGGGGACCCGAGTTTCTACTAGACAATGGTTGACATGACACAGGTAGATGCCCCTTCATCAACGATACATCGATGTATGATCAAATTCTGAATTAAGACCGAAATTTGGAAGGCGATAGTGGATGGAATTATGGGTTCTCCTTGATCCAGATCAAACATGATCAATCTATAGTTGGAGGGATCCACAACACCAAGTGCAGATAACAGTGCTTTCCGCTGCAATAGGCAAGTTTTGAGCACTTCTAGAGCGAACATGGTTGTAGGTGATTGGGCCAAGTCATCAATGATGCTATAATTTAAGGCATCTCGCGCAGTTACGTTGTTGGTGATACATCGTATAGGAAACCATGGACCTTTGGTCGCCCCATCAGTGGAGGGTGTAGGTAAGTGGATGGGGAAAGTTGGAAGTGTTGGAGGTGGATGCCGCAGATGGATCATCGTGGAGCCATAATGGTTATGCCGAGTGTGGAGGTTGACTTCTTCAGTGGACAATGTCATCAAGTGATGGACTCCAATCTCCGTAGGTGGGGTCGCGGCGGGAGCTGCGGGGGCAGGTGGGGCAAAGGGTGTGGTTGAACCAATCCTTGGTGGAGGAGGGGGTTTTAGAGCACCATCGGTGGAGAACCTAGTGGTGGTTGGTTGGGTTGAGCCTGGGACACCGCAATAGTGTCATGTTGAGCTTCATTTTGTAGAGTATGGCATGCGTGAGCGATGTGAGGGCAATGGTGTGTGTATTAACTATAGGTTTGACATAATGCACACTGATGATTAGTCCGTAACTAAGGATTATTTCCCAATCAGTCAGGTTTTTGAGGGTTCTGTGCTGACGGGTTTGTGCCATTATTTTTAGGAGGGTTAGGTTGTTGGTTGCCTCCTTATGGTTGGTTATTACCTCGGTTCCTTCCCTTATTTTTCTATCCCTTCCCTTGTTGGTTGTTGGGGGTAGGTTGGTTGGGAAGGTTCTGCTAAGCGAATACATGTCCTGTGGAAACTAGAGGGGATGGGGCTAGAGTCAGAGGTTGTTTCACTGGTGGTGCGTAATAGACCTGAGGAGCAGGGGGGGCTGCAAATCCGTTCGTTTATCCTGAATACGACTGTGTCGGCCAAGTCATCCCATTGGTGTGTTGGCTTGGCGTGGGGTGTGCATAGGAGGATGTGGCCGCTTGACTGAGCCATCATCCATGAGTAATCAAGTACATGATTTGGTTGCACAACATTATGAGTGTTGCCTGGGTGCGGTGGCATCATGGGGGGTACCGCATAGTATTGAGGGTGTTGTGAGACCAAGTTGATGATACCATCTGCAGCATGGGATGCCCCCGATATATCGTGATGGGAGGCACCGACACAGGGAGCATCTGGAATGATGGTGTATAGATACCCAGATTGGGTGTAGATTAGATCGAACTGTTGGGCCTTTAATATGGCCTCCTCCTTAGTTTGGGGTCACTCAGAGGCGATGTCCTTGACTATAGGTGGGAGCAAGGTTTTTAGAAACCAGTCGAGGAAGATCCTATCATCCAGTTGGATTTTAGACAGGATATGGCGTCGTCGCCACTCATGGATGTGGTCAATTATGTGAGTAGTTGTGTTTTGGCGACAGGATAGAAGGATCTCCACTCCCTCATCATATCAAATAGGTAGTTGAAAGTACTGGAGGAACATGGAGGCAAGTGAGTAGAAATCGGGGTAAGAGGTACGTGGCAGTTCGATGTACCATTTTGAAGCAGCACTCGTAAGTGTGCGTTGTAATAGCCTTAGTCTAATGGAGTCATCCACAATGTTGTTTGAGGAACACCAGAGATCAAACGACATGATGTGTTTTTGGGGGTCCTCACCCACCTTTCCCTCAAACTTTGAGATGTTTGACAGGAGTTTGGTTGGCATGGGAGGCCAATGTCGTTGGTGACTGATTGGGTCATTTGTTAATCTAGCCAAGTTTGGTAAGTTAAGATGAGACATGAATGGTAAGTTGGACCCAATATTTGCTAGGGATGGGCTGGCAATGGCGTCGAGGTTTGCAGGAGTATGAAGTCTGTGCATGGCTAGGGATATGTGAGGGTGACTTCCCATAATGTGGATAGCTGGAATATTCGTGGAAGGGCCACTACCCCCAGGTATATAAGGTGGCACAATAGGAATTGTGATAGCTAGAGTGGAGCCGCTACTAGTGGGTAGCACACCTACAACAGCATGCGCAGTGGTATTGGGACCACTGGCAGGGACGACAGTAACAATGGGTGGAAACAACGTGGGTCCTCCACCAACTATCCCTCCTTAAAAGGGATTAGGAAGTACGCCAGCCATGGGGCTAGATGGGGCAGTAAAAAGATTGGGCTCATATTGGTAGGAATCTGAATCAGAGGCAATGTGGCCTTCTGAAGGTGAGGAAGGTTGTCAAAGAGGGCCTCGAGGATGGCGGTCTAGAGAACTAAACTGAGGCGAGTGTCCCCTAAGGCAAAAGGAATATCGTGGTGGATAAATGGTGGCTTTATTGTAGTAACTGGTAATGAATTTTAGACATCGTTTTAAAATAGGCTTCCTATTGGCTCAAAATAAGTCACTCAGCCGCCAAGACTTCCTGAAGACAGCGCTTTGGTTTTTTCCTCACAGGGAGTATATAGTCAATCCGGTGGGGGTCCTTGCCCATTTCGCTTGGAAAGTCCTCTCATTGACCAGCTACTTTGGGGTTCCTATGGTACTCCTCACAATGAGTTTTAGGGTAAATCCCAAGTACTTCCCACAATTGTTGCAGATGAGACTTATGTCCCAAACCGGAATGCTTTTAAGTAAATTTGGTTACTTTTAAGGTTTCGCTTGGGGTCATGAATCGAGTTTTGTTTGATTATTTGGTATGATTATGTGTGCACTTGTGTATGAAATTATTTTTACTCTCAAATATGAAACAAACAATGGATTTCCTACAATAAACAAGCAACGGGCTATACTAAAGCAGGTCTTGAAAGATAAAAGCAAATCAAAACAAAGCGCAAGATAGATAAGGGTCTAAAAATATGTGACTGAATGTAATGTTTGCAAAACAGGTAGTGTGACTACCCCAACTTTGTATCCTTCAAATCAAAGAGGGATTGTTGGGCTCTCAACAAAGTGGAAACAAGTCCACCGTAGATCCATAAGTCAAACCCCAAGTGCCTGGTGCTCAACAAGGAAGACGCGAACGCCATGAGACCCCCAACGGTCTACCACTCCCCATAGCCTCCAAAGTCACTTATTTTTAATTGAAAAGAACAATAGTAAAGTGGATGCCTATTACCAAACTTACTTAACCCCCCATAATATCTCAGAAGACCTCGGAGGGTGATGACCAAGTAGAGGAGGAGGGGCCAAATAAATGGGTTAGTTTCCAACTTTTTAAAATGCAAATTTAGAAATGTAAACTACAGAAATCAACTTAGAAACAGACAGTTCACATGTGACAGGTTAACAGTCACGAATGGGTCGCTTAAACAGGCAAAACAGACTTAACTGGGCTCAGAAATAGATAGGTCGCTTCTAACTGCTGGACAGTCATGCCTGGGTTACTAAAACAGACCAAACAGAGGCAAAAGGGTCGCTTGTAATTGAAAAACAGGCATGACGTTTCCCTGGGAGGAAATTCACGCTTTACAAGGGTAAATTTGTGACCTGGGTCATGGGTTTCAGCCCAAAAGGTGCAACTAGGTCACGGGTTTCATCCCGAAAGGCGCAACTCCTGCCAGAACTGGAGAAAATTAAAAAAGCAGGTCGGTAGAGGCCACAGGGCCAGGCACTGGTGCCGTACAGGTTCAGATCGATCACCTGGGGTCCGACCAATGACGGTTGAGAATCAAAATAAAATAAACACCTGTAAAACAAGAGGTTTGAAAAAAATCAACCCGGTATGGTCACCAAAACTGTAGTAGGGTTTCACCCTTGCTACGTGCAATAGCGCCTCCCTTCTGTCTATGGGACAGAAGGGTAGAGTTCATGATGGAAGAGCTACAACAAACAAGAATATTAGTAACACAAAATCTATAAACAACTACAATTAAACTAAACAAACAAAATATGACAATTATACCTTCTCGTTTTCTTGAAAATGGGCCACCGTGGCCAAAGCTTGGAAATGGGACGCCTCTCCATGGGCTGGTTAGTACAGAGGATGCCTCTACGTACCGGATGGGAGATGGTAGGGCTATGGAATGATTAGCAAAATGATGTGAGTACTATGAGAATGATGGTTTCTCATCGTACTCACAAATAGAAAAATGGAAGAAGGAATAAGTGAATTTTGTGATGGAGACCTCCACACTATTTTATAGTTTTTTCTTGTCCTTTTCTCTCTTTTAGGGTTTTGGACACTATTTAGGGTTTTAAGCCCCTTTTGTGGGTTTTTAAGCCCTTTTTGTGTTTTTTAGCTCTTTTGTGGGTTTTTAAGCCCTTTTGTGGGTTTTTAAGCCCTTTTTGTGTTTTTTAGCTCTTTTGTGGGTTTTTAAGCCCTTTTGTGAGCTTTTTTGGCCTTTTAGTGGGTTTTTTTTGGCCTTTTTTAAGAGAGAATGAAGGTAAACCATAGTTGTGGAGGTCAAAGGTAAGGAAAAATGGTATGGAAATGATGTATGTATGTGGTTTAGACCATATAGAGCTAGGTAAGAAATTTTTTGCGTTAACAAGGTGTTACAAAATATTAGTAGTATGGCCTACAAATTGGAACTACCTACATCTTCATGAGTCCATCATGTTTTCCATGTTTCATGTTTAAAGAAAGTAATCGGTGACAAGCTACCAGTTCAAATGATATTACCAGAAGTTGATGAGGAAGGAAAAATCATCTTGGAACCTGAAGAAATTACTGAAATAAGAACTAGACAACTTTGAAATCAATCAATTCCAAAGTATCTCATTAAATGGAAAAACTTACCCACGAAAAATTCAACATGGGATGATGAGTCCTATATACAACAACATCCAGAACTACTTCAGCGTTGAGGACAACACTTTTTGAATGGGAGGGGCATGTTAAGTCCTTAATGATGTCTCATTACCCCATATAGTGTGGCACATTACTCCCTATATTGTG
>LPNX011044024.1:27998-55498 GCA_001517045.1 Pseudotsuga menziesii | reverse complement strand
TGGTTGGGAGAAGTTAATTACCTAAATTTGAGCGATTGTGGGATGCTTTCATTGTAGTGGAGATGAGACTATAACATCAACAAGAGTTTGGATAAAGTGCAAAAGCTTTAACTGTAAACAATTTTACTGCTAGGCTTTATACTACCTTTGCATGGTATCTTGTCTTTCCATGCACATAGTTTCAAGTGATGTATAGTATGTGGACAATGGAGCTTCCACACATATGACTAATAACAAAATCTCCAACATGTTTCAAGAGCAAGAGGGAGGACTATGTGTGGAGTTGAGTGATGATGCCATGTATTTTGTGAAGAAATTGGGAGCCATATTTTTTCGAATGCCTTCAGGTGATGTTCTTGAGCTATATTTTGTCTTATATGTTCATGAGTTAACTAAGAGTCTTCTTTAAGTTTCTTCCATGGAAGAATTACAATGTTGGTTGAGTTTGATGGTTAACGAGTCACCATTAGAGACAACAAACACATATCTAGTCAAGTTTTTCCATAAGAGTGTGGGAAGTTGGCCTTTATAAGCTACTCACAAATCCAATTGAGCAAGTATGGTAGGAATTCATGATGGAGGAGTGTGCCTCCGACCTTGAAGAGACAATTACATAATCGATTGTGTAAACAATGATTGCTTCATTTATTACAATCAATGAGAGTGTGGAATATTTCTAGTATAAGGTTGTTACAAAATGATTCTCTCAATAAGAGAGAATTGACCTTAATGAGGATTTTACTCTAGTTATTAGAGGATTGTCCTATATAGAGGGAATTTCATTAGATGGGTTTATGCATGCACCACCAATTTTGGAATTCAATATCAATGGGTTTGGATTTCATTATTGGATACATTTGATACACTTTTCTTAGCCTAGTGTACATATGAGTTCATTATTGGAGGAAATCCAAAATAGTTCATGGTGTGGTGTGAGAAGATTATGACCAATGAAGATGGCATGAAGGACAAAGAAGGTTGGCATATCATTAATGCAATGTTCCTTATGCATAAGGTTTTGACCTAGAAGATTCTAAAGGGTGTTTACAATACAAAAGGAATAAGTGATATTGATTTGTGTTTCTTCAAGTTTATTGGTAGTCAACTATTTGACCAACCACCTGGCAAAGGGGAAATTCCAAATGTAAAGGGAGTATCGTATGTTTGATAGTGAACATTTTACTGGTAAGAGTTAATATTGGATGTTTAGTGCCTCATAAAGTATATGGACAAGTGCCATTGATGTCAACAAGAAGAGAATACCTTGATGCACATAGAGAAGGCATGTATGACAAATGTGTAAGATCATACCACAACAAGGTGACCCTTTCCCTTCAACAATTCCTCAAAGAAATAGCGAGGGCAAGAGAGAATTTATGGAGAGAGTGAGAGAGAGAGAGAGAGAGCATGCATCCCAAAAGCATGCATGCACCATCCTTAGTTTAGTTATAGTTTAGATGCCTTTCATTTTTAGTACTTCAGTTCTATATGTAGTTTTGTTTTAGTTAAGATTTGCATGCATTTAGTTTCTAATTTAAGTTTGCATGAATATGTTAGGAAACTTAGCTCAGTTTATTGAAGCACGTGTATACTAGTAGTTAAGGCACATATCTTGAAGAGGATGCATGCGTGCATCCCTAAACTATATAGTTGAGGCACTATTGTGCATGTGTCCATAAACATTGTACCTATTATTCTTCTTAGTTTATAAAAGAGAAGACATGGACATAGGTTTATCTATTCAATTTTCAAAGTAGAAAACAATGGGTGAAGGGTAGATTTTGAAGCATTCAATGAAATTCTTGCTTACATGATAAATAAATAATGATGTGATTTGAGTTTTAGATATGTGTGCTTGTTGCTACTTTATTCAACTTGATGCGTTTCAGCTCCTAGTAAATATCATATTCCAATTTTAATAGAGATTTTAGTTTTTTCTTTTCCTAAGTAGCTAGGTTAGAAACTAGCCTAGCATTGTTACCATGTGTTGAGGAATTTTAACTCTACATGCCAACATTTCATTAGCATGCTCAATGATCCCCTCACCTTTATTTGTTAACCTTGCTATCTCCTCAACTTTTTTCACTAGTTTGTTCTACTTGTTTTAGCATGTCAATTTTTAACATGGCAGTTTCATTTATGATGGTTTCCAAATTCTTAGCATACTAGATTGGTGTTAAAGGAAATTTTCTTCTAAATTGGTAACTATATGTCAGTGTTCAAGGATGGAAATGATTTCCTTCCCTCTCAACTCAAATTCACCCTTCCACTTGATTGTTATCCCCTTAGCGACGTGTAATTGTCTTATTAAATATTCAACTAAACATGTGGCCATGGCAGGCTACATAATCCTTTTTTACAACCTACTTGAACCATATCTCCTCATTCTCATAAATGTCAATTTATCAACATGGTTGCTAATTTCTTCCTTCTCATCAATGACGAGAACCCCCGGTGAAATGCCAAGCTCCTTATGTTGCAGAGAAGTAGGAATAGTACTGATTTTTTATCTTGCATTGAGGACCCTTCTTATGTAGCCCTGCGAATTTTCAACTTATTTTCGAAGCAAGTTTGGGAGTTATTCTTCCATTCCTACTCTATGTTTTGTTACTTCTAGGCTTGGTTACTTTTGTAGCAATTGGAATTGGGTTTATAGTGCATAGGGGTTCTTTAGTTGGCAGTATTAATGTTGCAGTTGCTTCTACTAGGTTGTTAATGAATTATTCCCACATGATGTATGGTTTTCATATTTGAAAGGAATCTGCAATTAATAGTTTGATCAACCCATTATTCATTGCCTTTACAAGCCATATATCTCTTAATGTGTAGATCTCCCTAGTCCCAAACATTTAGTATATCTCCCTCTTTGCCCCTTTCATATACTTGTAATTGTTTCACCAGCGTGTAGGAAGCTCATCTTAGTGTTGTGGGATTATTTTTTTCTTTAAACATTTACTTATTTGTTTTGGAAAGGTTCATTGATCTAATAGTTTTCTCTTTTGTAACTTCCACTATCAATACTCAAACTATACCAACATTCTTGTGTAGTTTGTGAGTGAACTCTATATAAATTGCATCAATGTACACTTTATGGGATAGGTACTAACACAATTTGTAAACCTATGTCAACAGTTCTTTTCATTTATATTGTTATTGGAAGTCCATGTACTAACATCCAAAATTTTCTCGCCTGCTATGTCATCAACTTCGTCATCCTTATATGTCATTATCCCATATTATCGACACCACTTTTCCATCTCATATCATCCATGTGACCTTGAGGAAGTAATAAAATGGAAAAAATATCTCAAATTGACCACACTAGAAGGAGGTCACAACTTTTCCCCTGAAATCAGTGACCTAAGTAGGACCTTTTCCCCCAATAAGTGTGACATGGTCCCGGAAACTGATTTTCATTAAAAGTTTGTTATTCCCCACTTCACTAATGAAGAAGGGGCCAAAAGTGGACACATACCTTGACATGGTCCAAGTTAGTTACGAATTTAGGGATAAAAACCTAACTTCTAGACTAAGAAATTAAAGGAAATCAAGAATGTTCACATTGATTTTAGATTCTTCTCATTGCCACTCTTATTCCTATAAAAAATACCTCAAGGTCACCATTCCAAACACACAACTTCCATATCACGTTCATGTTATCATGCTACCAAAATTCTCCCAGAAATAGAAGAAATCCATATCTTACTTTATACTTCACCTAAAGGAGAAAGGAGATTACCATTGTGACAGTTGGTTGGAAGTTGCAAGGTTGAAAATGAGGCAAACGTACCTTCCCTTAGACAGTTGTAGAGGCCACATTTCCTCTTCACTATACCAAGGTGCTCATCTATGTAACACTTCTCTTTGATAATAGAAAAAAACATTATTTGATTCATTATACATTATCTTGGTACTCTTTATGTGTAATGTGATTGAAGGATGATGATATTTTGTTAGTTTAGTTAAGTTTTTTTTTTTTTGCTTTTCCCTCATTTGAATCTATACCAAGGTTGCACAACCACTTGGTATGTGATTTTTGCACATTTGGGTGATTATTCACATCATACAGGTTTTGACGATCATATTGGGGAGGATCTATAATCCACCCTCAGCTGTGTTAGGTCTCATTTTCCAGCCGTCTTTTTGAGTGATTTCTTTCTTGGATCTAGTTGTGTTTGTTGTCTATTTATTATCACTAGAGTCACAAGTAGTTTCCTTAGCAAAAACTATATATTTTTCAGTCATCATCGAAATTGGATTCGTTGTCTTTTGAAATTGTGTGCCTTATTTGCATCTTTTAGGCCAAATCCCACAACCTAAGTCGCAATATTTCCTTCCAAAGACACAACCTGTCTTTAAAACCTGATTTTTTTTTATTTCGTAGTCGACCCCACAATTTGTCTTTTCCCACTCCACTTATGTTTTATGTTTTGGATTTGTTTACTTTTTTGCTTTAATTGTTTTTCAGCTTAATTGCTTGTTGTAGTAGTCGATCACTTCTCCTTTTAGACCACAAAGAAGAGATAGAGAGATCTTAGTACTTGCCACCTTTAGGGTTATTTTTGGGGTTTGTTTTTAGCTACATTTTTTAGTAGGATTGATTGTCGGATCTGCTTTGGTAGTTGATTGTTTGGATTTGTTTAGAGCACCTTCATTGCTAGTTGAGAGATTTCCTCTTTGCTTTACAAATCCATACTTTGATTCATTATATTATGTGCATGCTTGAGTGGAATTGTGAGTGGCTTAAATGTGATCTATCGTTCATTGAGATATCATAGATTTATTTCAAGAAAAATGTCATTTAGTTTAATATTGAAATTTTCTTAATTCTCTTTTCATCATTGCACAACCATTTACATTTCCTACACATTTACATTTGATAGTTGTACACACCACTTGTGCACATACACTCACACCTTAATTCAAAACATCACTTAATTCATGACCCCAAGTGGAGCCTAAAAATCAACCCTATTCTAAACACATTAAATTCCTCTCTTGAGGACCACAAAAAATTTTATAGTTAGGTTAAGAATTTAGGGATACTGATCCAAATAATTCCCCCAACCATTATACATATGAGCCATGGTAGTTGACTTTTTAGGGTGCCAAAATCCTCTTGTATTGTCAAACATAGTCAGGACCAGTTTGTGGGTGGGCCTATCCTTTCAAGGTGGTATATGGAGAGACCATAATCAGAGGACTAATTGGGGCACCTTTTCCTTTCCTTACCTTCAATTTGAGGTTGCAGGAAACTCATCCAATGTGTATAAGAACAAGGTAGCTTAATGACCATTTCATTAGGCATATTACCCATAGGTTACCCTTGCAAGTGGAAGGGTACCTAGAGCAGATAACAATTAGTAAATACTCTCTCTATAAATTTTCCATTTGATATTCACTTATTGGATCGATAGGACTTGATACCATGAAGCATCTGGTGTTTGGAAGACTCATTCGTCTTTCTACTTCTTTTCTCTAAATGGAACTTAAGGCTAGTATGTATTTTCTTTTCTTGGGGTGTTCTTGTCATTTTTCATCTCTTTGACTAGATTCAATCACTTGTTGCTCCCACGTTGCAACTTGTTATTTGATTTAAAACCATTTAAAGAGTTAAGACTATTTGATTGGAGCATTGTTTACATTAGCCTTGCATTAGATCTGCATAGTTGGATTGGTTGTCTTGCATCTTGTGTCCATAGATCCCATGAGGTACTATTGTAGAATTCATGTCCATCCCCATTTGTATGGTTTATTAGGCCACACCATTGTCTCTGTGAGTCGCCTTCCAATTCGACGCCCATCACCTTCACCTGATTACTCCTTTGAGTCATCTGATTCAAACTCATCACACTCAGATCACCTTTGTCTCCCTCTTCTATCGACACCATGGCTAGTAGTATCCCCACTTCAGCTGGTATCCTCATTTCCAGTGCAAAAAACAACCCTCTTATGGGTGGAGGAACCATTGGTGGTGGTCCCACTGGCGGAGATACTACCAACACCATCATTGGTCCCTTTATCTTGTACCCTACTGCGAGTCATTCTTCCATGGCTATTGTCAACCTTCCATATTTGATGAATGATCCCATCTGACATGATCCTTAGTAGCCTCAAATGTTGACCAAAATCCCTTCAAACATCCCTAAGTTTGAACAGAAGGAAAGCGAGGACCCCCATAACCATATTATGTCCTTTCATTTGTGGTGCTCCTCCAATAACATCATAGGTTATTCCATTCAGTTATGTTTGTTTAAGAATACCTTGTTGGTATTGTTGTAGAGTGGTACATCGAGCAACCCCATGGGATGCATCCCAATTTTGTATCCCAAACCTCCACTTTCTTGAAATTTTTCTAGTTACCTATCCGTTGTGACGAGGGAGTTAAGATCTTATTGTCATGTTGTTAGTCCTCATTTATCCACATCACAGATCATATCCATGAGTGGTGTTGATGAAGGAGTCTATGAAAGATTAAGCTTGATGACCATATCTTCTTAGATTGGTTCCTTAAATCTCTCCTCCCTACTATAGCCAAGGATGTTGCAATTGAGCATTTGCAAACCAAAGAAGAAGCTATCATTAAGGCTCAATAGTACGATATTATTTATGCACATCTGGATTACATGTATACCATCATTCTTGATGCCCCTAGAGGATATTCCACCTAGAAGGATCCTCTAGGGGCATCCCATGCAAAGGATGGAATTATAGGTTATGTTGCATCTTGTCCAAATCCATACCTATGTTACCCTCCCCCTTCGAGTGTTTAGTCATATAGAAATCCCTCAAGTATTAAGTTCCATAATCAAGGCATTACACCTGCACCATATTATCCCCCTAATCCCTCTTGTTCATCCTCACATGCAGGAACACGTACATCCTACTTGGTTGCTCTTTTGGCCCCCCATGTCCATGGAACCTCGTGTAGTAGTGTCATGTCTGGTGATGCTTCTAGCGGTTACATGGATCCTCCAACCGTAAATCCTTATTGTCCATTTCATGGCCCACCACCATCCCCTCCAGTGTAGCCACATCATGCAGCTCCCCCTTTACCTCATGGGAAAGTCTACACTCAACATAATATGCCTACCCAACCTATGCCCAATACCAATAACCAATCAGTGTAGTCAAACAATTCCAAGAAAAAAAATAAAGGGGAGAAAAAAGGAAACAACCAACATTAGGAAGATGGGGACTAACCCTCCAACCCTCTTGATAACACTAGAGGTAACCCAAACCCCTTAAATCGGGATACCAATAAACCTCCCAAGTAAGGTAAAACCCCTCAATTACAAACTAAACATCTGTATTCCTTTTGTGATGTGTACGACCATTACACTCACCATGTTCCCCTTCTGGCTAAGGCTCGCCAATTTTGGAATGAGGCCAATGAATTTGAAGGGACTAATTCCCCACAAGGGGAACCTAATACCCCCCCTCATCCGATCCAATTGCAACAAATGGTCCTGTAAAACCCCTTCCCATCGCAAGGGGTGGTCACATCATAACTTATGGTGCCTTATCCATCTTTATTGTCGTATTCTTGTCATCCTGATCATGATCCTTTTGTACAACATCTTATTATGATGTCTACTAATATCAACCTCTAGACTTGACATAACTAATATGGTTTGACTACTTAAACCTCTGATACTGATAAAGGGAAAGACTCCACACAAGTTGAAGAAACCTTACACCTACCTTGTCCTACTATGGATGATGTTCATATAATCCCCAAGATCCCTTTGCACCATGTAGTGAATAATCCCAATGCCCATGTAGTTGTGAACTATATAATTATGGATGACTTAGCACACTCTCCTACCGCCATGTCTACATTAGAGGTTCTTCGAAATTGTCCTACACAACATAAAGTGTTATTGTCCACATTAAGTGTGATTGATCCTTCCAATCCTCGCCTAACAATGTTTGATCTCGATCAAGGAGAGCCTCAAATGCCCTTTTTGGTAGCTTTTCATATTTCGGTAACCATCAAGCACTTAGTTATTCATCTATTCATTATCTATGAAGGTGCCTCCACCTGGGTCATGTCTACCCATGTTTAGCAGAATCTAGGTTATCCTCAACTTGAGTCATCCCTTGTGACATTGTGTGCATATGATGGTCATGTTGATCGACTGCAGGGTATTCTACAGAACATCCCCATCAAGTTGGATGGGAAATCAGTCTTAATTGACATTAAGGTTGTTAATTCACATTGGATCAAAACCTCCTCTTTGGGCGTAGCTACATGTATGCTATGAAAGTGCTCACCTCCATGGTGTTCAGAGTTATGATATTCCACCATGAAGGGAAGATTGTAAATCTTACTCAACTAACCTACTATGATCCCAATGGGATAGATTATCTGGATAATGTCTTACCTATGTTTGAAAGTAGCATAATAATTCTTTCCATTACCTTATTCATGAGTGTCAGTTTGGGTGTTTTCCAAGACGTTTCTCTTGTGGCATATTTGCAGGCCCTCCCTTCCCCACCACCAAAGGTGGAAATATCAAAGTTGTGCACTATATCCTCTAAGAACTCTACCACCCAACAGCATCCCTCCTAGGGAATCAGTGGAGAGCGGACAACTGTTCATCAAATCTCATTCATATTTCCTCCTTTTTGAATAGTGAGTACTACCATGATGGCTACGCTTAACCTTCCGAGTTTGACATTGGGTCTTCATTTTGGGTACCTTGTTCCACTAAACCCCTATCCCACACCAAGTCGCCTTAACTCCTATGCAGATGATTGGTACTTCCAATAGACCACACCTAAGGGTTACGAAGGGAACCACACCTACCATCCAACCTTGTACCAAAAAGAAAGTTAGGCAGAAAGGCAAGAATGTGGAATGCAATCTACTCTGAATTCAACCAGAAACCCTCTTCCTATTTCCACAACATGATCACCCACACCTTACATTGTGTGCGATGTCTTGGGTCACACCACCAATTAATGTCCAAATTCCCCATCTTGTGCACTCATCCTTTAGCTACGGAGGATAAGACTGATGAGAACACTCTAGTTGTTCACATCACTTTCCTTGATTCTACCAAACAACGCAACAAGGCATTGTGCATGAACCATCCCTATGAATTGTGTGACATATATGGTCACTATTTGCATAACTATACCAATATCCCTATATTTTGGTCCATTTTGGTTGATTTGTATCAACTCTCACTTGAGGCACAAGTCACCACTATCGAGGAAATGCCCCGGGCCTATGCCATCCTCTAATGGGACAATATCTGTTTATTATCTCTTATCCAATATCGATACTTTCCCATCCTCCTCAACTACCATTTAGTCATGATGATGGACATGCATCCCTCTAATATATCTATCTAATCATTTAAAAATGATAAGGAAATCCCATTTCCAAAGCATAGGGGAATGCACCCAAATTTGCCTACTCATCATTGTCATCCACATCACTATTTGGGTCAGTAATACTGGGGGAATCCACCCTATAGGGGGCATCCCCCTCACAATTTCATGGATGTGTGTGCCACCATGGCTATCCACTTCATGGTACACCCCCTCTCCAGTTGTTAGTCGATGCCATGTTGGTACCTTCCCAATTCACTATCCGCACCGCATATACTCCTCTAGGATTGTGGGCAAGTTTTATTATCTCGACCCTAGGATAAGGGGTGCGATCAATCATTTTGATCATACCCCATCACATCTACGTCTCTATTTTAATGAGCCCATAACTCAATATAAACATATGTGACCCATAGTTGCAAACCCCATGTCCATAGCTTAGGGGTAGGTCCTTAACCTTTCCTACTTACCTTTTCACACATGTTATCTCGACCAATTCCCAAGGTGACATTGCACTTGTACATTTGCTTTCATTTGCAAACACACCTTGAAACTTGGGTATCGTTTTCATGTTTACAAGATCGATTTTCAATAAGATCTTTTTATTTTGGCATGCAGCCACGCCCAACATGTATATTTTCTCAAACTAGAATATAGGTGATTCCCCTTTTACAGAACATCATATGCATCAACCTTGTGTGTCCCTCTTACACCTATAGGACCCCTTATGTTTGATTAAGTGGATTAGCCCAACCAAACTTGCATTTTCCCTTACTGGACAATAGAGCCTCTGTCACATGGGTTCCATCCTTTAGTATCCCTTGTCATTTGATACCCATGTCATTGTTCTCTCCGTAGGATTAGGATTCCATCTAGTTTGTGATCTTGCAATTAGCCACATATTACTTTGTCATCATCACTCATTGGTATACCCATGGACTCCCAAACTTATGGAATTATGATTTTTCAAGTTGCACACTCATGATCCCACTGCTCCATCCATACTGCAAAAGTTACATTATTTTTCCACCATTCATCATTCCTCAAGGAAATTATGGCTAGTGTCCTACCCCTTTCAGTTCCATCATTATGTAACCAGATTGGGTCCCTGTTTGACCCCCATGACATATTATATCCAACATTTATTCATGTATTGATCATGCCCATTTTGGTCTAGTCCCACTTTGTATTGAGACAATGATACAAGAATGGGTATGCCCGCCTCATCCATCTATTTGAGATTATATACACCTCATCCATTTGAGTATTGTGTTTATATGTATGGGTCTATGTAATCCCTCTGGAGGGTGATCTCCCTTCGATGTAGTTTATGTCTTCTATGTCTTTGTGACATGTTATATACTATAAGTATGAAAGTCCTATGATGTATTTTGGCAATACAATAAGCTCCTAACCTCACACATAAAGGGGTAATCTATTAACAACCAAATTTTGTTCACCTTCCATGTCATCAGCTCCATCATCCTTATACATCATCATCCCACATTATTAGCACCACTTTGCCATCTCATCTCATCCATATGACCTTGAGGAAGTAATTAAATGCCAAAAAATAAAGTCAAACCTCAAATTGACCACCTTAGAAGGAGGTTACATATTTTCCCCTAAAATCAACGACCTGAGTCACAATTTTTTCTTTGGATAAGTGGGACCTGGTCCCAAAACTTGATTTTCATCAAAATTTTGTTATTTCTAGCCTCCTTAATGAAGAAGGGGCAAAAAGTAGACACATACCTTGAGATGGTCTAAGTTAGTTACAGATCTAAGGCTCAAAAACTTAACTTCTCCACTAAGTAATCAAATGAAATGGAGAATTTTCACATTGCTTCTAGATCCTTCTCATGACCACTCATGTGCTTATACAAATTTTGTTAAGGTCACCATTCAACACACACAATTTCCATTTCACACTCATGTTGTCATGCTGCCATAGTTCTCCCAAAATTATAAGAAAGCCATATCTTACTTTCTACTTCACCTAAAGGAGATTACCATTGTGACTGTTGGATGGAATTTGTGAGGTTGCAAAGGAAACAAAAAACCTTCCATTGGACAACTGCATAGCCCCCATTTCCTCTTCACTATACCAAGGTGCTCATCGCTCTACCACTTCTTTGTGAAAGAAAAAACATTCTTTGATTATTTATCCATTGCCTTGGCACTCTTCATGTGTAGTGGGATTGAAGGATGATGATATTTTCTTTGTTTGGATTAAGTTTTTTTTTTTTCTTTTCCCTCGTTTGAATCTATACCAACATTGCACAACCCATTGGTATGTCCTTTTATCATGTTTTGGTGATTATTCACACAATACACCACGAATTGAGGTATTTTCACCAGGGAGGAGGCATATGGAGAAGGACTTTCGATGCATGGAGTTAGTGCCTTAACGAGGCATAGGGAGGGAGTATAGGACAAGATTTCAAGATGCCTGAGGTACAATATCCCACTGTCGGTATTTTTGTATCGGTAGCTAGATGTCGGTATTTCTTGATTAGGAGTAGATTTCGGTTAATTCCAATGAAGTCGTAAATTTACCAGAAATTGGGAGGGTGGCTAAGCCATAAAAAATTCCCATGAAACGTTTGATTCCTACCGTATGATTCATATACAGGTTACTATAGGGGACCATCTAGAGTATTGGGGGTGTTTGGAGGTTGATTAGATGGTATGATTTTGGAATGGGGTGTGTGAGGGTGGAAGTAAGCCATATGAATGGCTTGATTTGATGAATGATTGTATAAAAATAGAATTGATGCATAATGGTGTGACTTGATTGATGTATAAGTGTGTGACATAATTCCATACTAGGAATTCGCTAATAGTAATCAATCGTGTAGCTAAATATGGTGCTATATTTGTGATAGTGTAGGTACAAGAATTACCCATGATGGCAACATGAGTAACTCCCACCTCCACACGATAGTACTAGTTATCTAGGTGCATATTGTATGATGTTTGCACATACTGTGTGATGTTGTGCATGCCTTGCATGGTAATAAGATTAGGAGGTGATGCAACTTCTAGACGAAATTTCCTAAAGGGGGACGGGTGTATGTAATGCTCCACCTAGTTAAATAAGTTATAACTATAAGTGCATGACTAAAGGCGAATGATAATCAAATATAAACAAAATACAAACTATTGTAAATGCATATTTAAGAATAAAATGAAATTATTAAACTAAAGAGAGGGATTACTGCATGGATGACTAGTGTCATCCATGCAAATTAACCTTAAATTATTATTTTTAACCAAAACGGATAATTTTTATTTTTATTTTTAGTAAGGGATACCGGTAAGTTTTGACAAATGCAAAACAACCAATTACACAATCAGAAGAAATACTTTGATAAGGTCAGAGTTTGTACAAAATTCTTACAGTTTGAGAGTGAATCTCTCGGAATAAGCAAATTACAGCTTATTGGATCACAAATTGTGAAATTGGGAGAAAATAGCTGGGTTCGATGATGCAAAGGTAACCTTGAGACAGAAGGAATGCTTTATTTTCCAAGGCATCTGCAAGATGATTTAGATCCCGAAGAATGTAAAAAGATGTGACCCCATCGAATTCTTTCAAAATATTCCAAATTCTCAGCAGAGTTTTATTCAAGGCAGAATTATTGAAATGATCAGCTGAATTTAAAACTTTGATCAACATCTCATAATCGCAAAAAAATTGGATTGACTTGTATCATTTATCCTTTGCAATCTGGCATGCCATGAGGAGATTGGAACATCCAGCCTGGTTATTCGACATGATTCCAAGTCCCCAGCTAAAACTAGATTCAATTAGTCTATCTAGAGAGAAAACCAAACCCTCAACTCCAAAGATCCCAGGATTTCCCTTGGATGTACCATCAAAGAAAATTGTCGTTGAAGAGGAACTCATCCATAATAACTTAAAAGCATCAACATTTCCACAAAAATGCTAGGGAGAGGGGCTGACAAGTTTAACACAGACCGATTTTCTCATTCCTGTTGGAGTGGAGCCCAGCCACGATGAATTTGCAGAGGGCAGAGATGTAGTAGACTTCAAACTTCCTACAATTTCAACAATTAATGTTTTGATTATGTTAGCCACAATCTGAGCGGTCGTAGCCTGATTGCTGAAAATCCAATTGTTTTTGGTGATCCACAGTTTCCACCACATGCATTTTGGAATTAAAAGCCAAAGCTTGAAACAATCAGAAGATTTATCATTTTTTTTAGGACAACGATAAATCCAGGTAAGAAAAAATGAAATGACAGGAGAATGGCTTGGGGAAAAGATATTAGAGCCGAGGAGAACAAGCTCCCACACCGTTTTAGAAAATACACAGTCAATTAGGAGATGGTCTGTCAACTCAGAGTCTAAATTACAAAATTAACACCGAAAGGGTCCATAAAATCCATGTTTTAACAGGTTTTCTCCAGTCAGCACCTTATTGTGCATGAGCAACCATGTGAAAAAATTCACCTTGGGAAAACAAAGAGAGGACCAGACTAACTTCCAAATCACGGGGGACAAGCTTGAGGGAAGTGTAGCTTGTAATTTAGAGAAACCTTTTTAAGATGAGTAAATTTTGGACTTGCTCTAGCCCCATTTGTATATAAGGGAGCAATGAACTGGAGCAAGACCTGAAAGGGAGGAGAGAGAAAAAAAATTGGGAGCTAAGATGTACTGGGAGATCAGGTAGAGACCAACCTTCCCAGTTTCCAGCGTTGTCCGGAGAATAGATATCAGCCAAACGGAGTAGGCCTTTGTTAGTTAAAAAGTTCTTGATCTCTTCTAGCAAGGTTACAGAGGAAAGAGAAGGATTTCCTCAAATTTTATCCTCCTAGAGAAGGATCCTCTTCCCATTTCCAAGGATTCTATAGAGTTTTTGATTGAATTTATCAATTCCTTTTCTACATGAATTCCAGATAGTTATTCATGTAGGAGTGCTAGAAGTTGTTAAATTTCTCAAAGAGTTGCCCTTTAGATATTTCATCCTAAATATCTTACTAACAGGGTGATTTTTATCCACATATAGCTACTAAATGAGTTTACCTCCCATTGCTAGATTAGCCAATCCAGGGTCACGGATTTGTAATCCACCTTCTAAAATAGGTCTTTTAGGATATCCTAACTTACCAGATGCATCTTAATTTGGTTTCCTTTGCCGCCATTCCAAAGAAAATCTCACAAAAGTTTGGAAATCTGAGATGAAATAGACTTAGGGGAAAGCAACAAAGTGAATTGGAATATGGGAATATCTGAAAGTATTGCCTTTATCAAAATAAATTTTCCAGACTTGGTTAACCACTGACCACCCCAAGAAGCGATTTTGTCTTTTAACTTAGCTATAACTTCAAGCCACAAAGAAGGAGGGATTGATCCAAGAGTTAAAGGCAGCCCCAAGTATTTTATCTTCTCCCACTTATCAAAACCAAGGAAACCCAAGGAGATAGCAATTCTAAGAATTGTCAAATGATCTACATTCCAACCATAAACAACACTTTTTTTATTATTGACCAAGGCTCCTGAAATACAACATAACTTTTGACGAATTTCATTGAAGGCACATGCAATATTCAATGAGGCCCCTCCTAGTAGGAGATAATCGTTTGCAAATAGGGCATGGTTTATTAGGTCCACACCCCTAGCAATCTTAATGCCCAGAATGTAACTAGCTTCCTTTTCAGCTGAACGTTTTCTACTAAGAGTTTATGCCATCAAGATGTAAAGAAAGGGAGACATCGGACATCCTTGGCAAAGACCTCTTGAAGTGCGAAAAAAATTTGTAGGTCTACCATTGACAAGGGGCGTAATCCAAGGCCTATCTATGCAAGCTTTGATCAAATTCACAAACTTAGAACTAAATCCGAAAAGAAAGAAGGACTTGATAGAGAAAGGGGAGCTTTACTCGATCAAAGGAATTTTTCATATCCAGTTTGATTATCATTCCTTTCTCCTTCCTTTGGAAACTTGAGTGGAGGGCTTCTTGGACTTGGATTACGTTATCGACTAAGTGCATACCGTAAAAAAAGCCCCCTTGAAGAGGAGAGATCAACTTACCTAACAAGAGCTTGAATCTGTTGGTGAGAAGTTTGGCTAGGATCTTGTAAGAGGCATTACACAATGAAATAGGGGAGAATCTATCAAAAGAAGAAGGATTGACTTCCTTTGGGATAAGATCCAGAAATGTAGAATTCGCACACCCTCCCACTTTATCTTTTTTTTGGAAGGCTATCACCATGAGGATCAGATCTAATTTGATGATGTTCTAGTATACTCTATAAAAATGGAAGGAAAACCCATCCGACCCGGGAGCTTTATCCAGCTCCATTTCCCAAATGACATCCAAAATTTCCTTTTCAGTGAAGGGTTTCATTAGATCAACATTATCCTATGTATTGACAAGAGAAGGAACATTATCAAAAAATTATGTAGAAAATACACCATCGGAGAGACCATCCTCCTGAAACAAAAGCTGAAAGTGCCTGCTTGCAGCCTATTTTAGCTGGTCTTCACCTTTAATGATTTCCCCCTCCCCATTGGAGATTTCCAAAATATGATTTCTAGACAATCTGCCTATGCATTGGTGATGGAAGAAGGCGATGTTTTCATCCCTCTCCTGCAACCAGAGACTTTGAGATTTCAGACGAAGATATTCATCTGCCTGGCGAAAAGATTGAGTGGTTTTAGATTTAGCAAAGTGTTCCAGGGCAAGTTGAGATTTGGTTATTTCAATTTCTTCCATTCCTAATTGGATCTCTAATAGCTCGAGCACTCTCTCTTGCCTATTGTTGGTCGGAGTATGAAGAGGTTTTTTAACCTAGTTTTTCAAAGCAAATTTAGTGTTCTTTAATTTTTGTTCCCAAACAAAACAGGGGGGTCCAACAACGTACTGACACCGGGCTTGATATGATATATCCCAAAAACCATCTCTTTGAATCTAGAGGGGACTGAAGTGAAACAAAATTGGGCCGAGATCATCTTCTTTTTCAAAATTCAGAGATATGGGGTGGTGATCTGAGGAGATTTTGGGCAGAATATTAGTTGTGATGATGAATTTCCCATCCAATAATGAACTATGGACCAAAAACCTGTCAAAACAGGCAGCGATGTTGGCAGAACCCACTCTATTATTGGACCAAGTGTATCGTCTTTTGTTGGGTTTAAAGTCATTCAGATCACAGGCTTGGATCAACTCCTCCACCGTGTCTTGAAAATTATCCTTGCCACATACACCACCTTTTTTCTCATTCGAGGATAAAGAAATGTTGAGATCTCCTGTGACTATTGTATTTGTAGGAGAATTGGTTTCTATGAAGTCTAAAAGTGTTTTCCAACATTCTTTTTTTTCATTGAAATTAACTCGAACGTAAAGATTAAAGAGGGCCAAGGAGATCTTACTGGAGATATGATAGAGATCAGTAAAAATCCAATGCTGGGTGGCAAACCAACAATTTAGCTGAAATTTTTCATCACTCGAAATAGTTGCAAGGCCCCCATATGTACCTCTCGCATTGACGGCTTTGCCAGCATTTAATTTCCATTTGGTTTTACTTAATAGGAGAAGTGCTTCCTCCTCAATCTTAGTCTCTTGAAGCAAGAGAATGTCAGAAGAAACCATTTTCAATAAGTCTTTGACTACTTCTGCTTTGATTGGGTTACCCAACCCCCTGCAATTCCAAGAGATGGTATGCATTATTTACCCAAGAGGGAGGAAGTAATGACTCCCTTAGGGGGGCAAGTCCTCTTGCTTCTATGAAACGACATTTCAATGGTGGACTGAATGCCGTGCATATTTAGTCTATCAGCCTCTTCTTCTTGAGCTTCCTTTCGAGACTTCTTGCCTACCTTTTTAGAGAGTTGTTCAATGGAATATTCATCATAGGAGCTATAGCTATCAGACTGCTTCTTTTTAGTTATTTATGCATAAGAAGGAGGAGTCTTAGCTCTATTTGGAGAAGGATGATCTTTCTACAGGATTTCACCAACACTATGCAGGTACGAGATAGCTGCTCCAGCTTGTCCCATAGATCATGTATTAACTGCAGGGTCATCATCCTGCACTTCAAATTGTTGTAGTTCACCCTCTTCAAGCATAGGTACTTCAGGAGAACTTAAGAGAACAAAAAGATTGTATGATGCTTTGGGATTTTCTACAACCTGAGGATTCTTCCCAACAGCAATGTCTCCTTTCAAAATATTTCCTCCTTTACCTTCCTTTTTAGCGTCCTGATTAGAATTTCTTGATTTCTGAACTTGAGTCCATTGTTCATCTTTCTCGTTTTCAAGCCGCTCTTCTAATTTTTTTATAATTTCAGGAAAAGTGTCCATAACCATGGTAGAACTGACACTTGAAAGGAATTTGTTTGTAGTCCAACTCCTGAATGTAAGACCATCCAGCTATTATTAGCTTGATCGCCTTTAGCAATCCAATCTCCAAATCAACTTCAACGCATATTTTGGCACATGAATATTGATCTTTTTGTTCTGCCCTGTCAATGTATTTTCCAAGCTTGTTCCCAATGGCTTCCATAGAATCTAAGTTCCAGCAGTGTAAAGGTAAGTGAGGGAGCCTTACCCAGACAAGAATTCCGGACGGAACATCTTGGGTAGGATCAAAATCTGGGGTCCACTTGTTCAAATAGAGTCCCTTAGGGCCCATGATGTATGGTCCATTTCAAAAGATGAGGTCACGGTCTTCAGCTATATCAAACACGAAGGCGTAGTATCCTCTACCTACAAAGTGATTTCGAATGCCTTCAGTTACTAATGGCCTCCATTTTCTCTGAACCTAGCCATGAATAGCCTTAGGTGAAGGTCAAAGGCTTGTAAATTGCCTAATAATCCCATTCTCAACAAGATTTAAAGTCATTTGGTAAATCCGATCAATGGGCAGTTCAATAGAGGGGATGTCAACCTTATTCACAAATCTCTACAATGGACCACCTTTCCTCTTACCACAGGTAGCAACAAGACGCTTGAATGCATCCAACTCAGGTGGAAGAGGAGGAGGAGGGTCCCCAACAAAATCCATTGGAGAGAAGGCTCAACTTGCCAGAATAAGAAAAGAAAAACAAACAAAAATATGAATACCTGCAATAGCAAACCAACAGAGTTGAAAATGAAGGACACATCCTAAGATCTCACAAAAAATAGAATCCATCAATGAAAATCAGAACAAGCAACTTTAGAAAGCTGAGGGCAGCCACCAAACACAAGGCATACCAAGGATCCTTGCGCTGCAAAAAAGAAAAGGCCAGATCAAGCACCAGAGTGACTGGCACGCAGATGGTGTACCATATCAAATGGGAAAACCCACCAACGCTCCAGATTAACCTACAAACCCAATGGATCCACCAACATGGGTTGGAAACCAGAGCCGAGGTCTGAAGAAAAATTTAAATTATCTTCTTGGAGCGAAAATTGCAGACTGATACCGGGTATCCAACACTCAATATTGACCAATAACATTACAAGCAATAAAAATGTCATTACTTGACTTCAATTATTTAGTGCAAGGCAGAATGACAATTCTACAAACATTTTAAATGGGAAAAAATAACTTAACAAGCACCAGTAAATGGAATATAATTTGCAAAATATTTGTAGCTTACAAATTCCAGTTAAGGAGGACCATGATTATCTTCTGTTTTTGTGTCGCCAGACTTCATCCTACCATGGGATATGCCCTTAAGTTGATTTCCTTTATAAACTCTGCAGTGCAAGAAGTAAGAACAAATCCAAAAGCTACTCCCTTTGACAAAAATTGGAAAATGATGTAATAAAATGTGTAAATGTATTTTTGTATTTGACTTGGTTTATGTGCTTTCTTTAGAGTTAATAAAAACTCTAAAAAACTCGTTGGATGATCATCGGTTCAAATTAGCCTTCATTTTAATAATAAGGAGAATGGGACTTTTAATGGGGAGGGAAGGACTTCATGGGGGGGTTATTCTCTTCCTTTGGCTCGTTGGGGTGCTCTGTCTAGCTTGTTTGTTGCGTGAGATTTAGTTGTTGGAGGAGAGGGTGCGAGGATTTTCCTACTGTGGTGAGGAAGTATTAAGGAGGAGCATGGTCTGGCATAGTCTTACTAATTGAGGGATCGAGTGCTCTCGGTCTTGGATAGAGGGGTAGGTTGGGTGGAGAGTTATCCACCCCACAATATTTCCCATTGATGATTCTTATACCAAATATGGATGCAAAGTTATTGTTTCAATTCAATTAAATATCATCGACATTCACTACATTATAGGTATGCCTCAACCCCTTATTTATTTACTTTGATTCAATTACCAATTGTTGATTAAATGTTAATATGGATGTATTTCTTCCAAAATGGATTAGATGTTAAAATGAATGAATGTACTTCTATATTAAAATTTATTATGGGGTTGGGTTTGTGTTCATACCTTAGTTGGATGGATGGGCCTTGCAATCCATATTTTGTTTGCAATATTATAAAGTTTGTTGGGTGTTCCTAGGAGTCTATTGAGACTATAATGTCTTTTATCGTTCCTTCTGACTTGATAGTTCATTTATCAACCATTTAAAGGATCGTGGGGGGTTGTCTCAAGAGTCTATGTAGTTCCAGTTTCTCTAGTGTCCTTTGTCATGACATTTATGGATGATCCTAAGTCAACCAATGTATTTGTTATCAATTTATTAGCAATGTTAATGCTCATTATAGGGCCACCATTATCAAAATATTTGGGAATGAGTACTTTCCTAAGCACAAGATGAATAGGCTTTCTTACAATGTTAATAGTTTATGGATCTTTCGTGTTTATTCATGTTTTCTTCAAGAAAAGTTCACTTACGGGCTTGCTAAATGGGGGCATCCTTCGTGGCTTGAATTAAGGGGAATTTAACACATAGCTTCTTGAGTTCTTCCATAAACTTTGGTAATCAACTTATGCTAGTTTAATATTTATGAAGAAGGTTGGTTATATTTTGGTTGTTCCTTTTCCTAGCAAGGAGTATATTACTACACTTTACACTTTAATTTTAGGATTTTGCAATTGTTCTTCGCAGGACATACTGTGGCTCTCATGGTGGCTAGGGTTTTCCTTGAATCTCTCTATACAGTTGGTCGAGGCTTTGATTCCGATGATTCTTAGCAGGTTGGGGCTGCATTTATGGTGTTTCTTAGCAGGTATGTTATCATGGTTCACGGCTTTAGGGTTCAAGGGTGTCGATTTTTTTGTGTGGAACTCATTTTTTCTTTGTTATCTTTCTATCGTTTTCTTGAACCAAATAAGGAGTCAAGCTCGATACTCATAGCCTAGTAACAACCTTGTATAGAAAATAAGTTGGAACTACCATTTTTTGTCTTCTTAGGTTTTTTTTCCTTTAACCCTACTTTCGATTTTACTGTTGGCCATGAGGTCACACTTCTGACTTTTCGAGGTCTCTTTATTCTTCGCGTCCCTCAGCATGTGTCCTCCTCAAGGTTAGCTATGTTGAAGAATAAGTACTATAAGAGTTTTCCTATCGATATGGGGTGCATCGATGGAGGTGGGTCACAATTTTTGGCAAAGCAATTTCAAAAAAAGCAAAACCCGCACCCTCGATCGAGGGTTTAATAAGCCCTCGATCGAGGTTTTGTCAAACCCTCGATCGAGCTTTTGTAAAACCCTCGATCGAGCTATTGCTAGCTCGGTCGAGGGTTAAACAAAAGCTCGATCGAGGGTTTGACAAAACCTTGATCGAGCTATCAACCTCGATCGAGGTACTAACCTCAATTGAGCTCCAAACCTCGACCGAGGTCCCTAGTAAAAAAAATTTATAAAAAGGTCGCGGGTAGCCGCGGCCATTCCCCATTTTTCGCACTGCATATCCTCAATCAAACTAGAACCCTCAGCCAAGCTGTTGTAACCTCGAGTGAGCTTTTGCGCAAGGGACACCCACCTTCACCTTCCACCACGATGTCGGATCCCGGATGTAACACCCAAAACTTCAAATTTGAAATTTAAATGAAATGTTACTCTGTTTTTTTTTAAATGTTAGTTTCAAATTGAAAACAAAAAAATTATTGATGATTGTAGGTTTTTTTTTTGTCTAATATGTTTGAAATGTGTGCCGACAAGCAAAAATGCTGTCGGATTTTTATAAAATCGTAATTGAAATTTGTTATTTATTTTAAATTTAATTTTTTGTTTTATGCATATTTTGTCAACCGGTAGCGTTTATGCTACCGGATTAATTTTTAAATGTGTGCCCGACAAGTAGAAATGCTGCCCAAATTTTTTCAATCCTCCGAGAATACACGGAGGATGGAAAAAATTCAAATTTGTTAAGTTTAAAATTTAAATTTATAGTTTGTATAAATATTTCTATCCGGCAGCGTTTATGCTGTCAGTTTAATTTTGAAATGTGTGTCGGGCAAGCAGAAATGCTACCCAATTTTTTTCAATCCTCTGAGAATACATGGAGGATTAAAAAACATACAAACCCTTGACGCGAGACAATCATGAACTTTAAACCTACAGAGACATTTATCTAAACCCATATATTTATTTTAAATATTTTAATATATATTCAAATTTAGATATTTAAAAATTATATATATATATATACATATATATATATATACATATATATATATATACATATATATATATATATACATATATATATATATACATATATATATATATATAAACTATTCAATTAAAATTAAATTATTATATTACTTCATATTTATATTTTTTATAAATAATTTTTCATAATAAAATAAGATATTTATGTGTTGACTTAGTAGACATATTTTGATTTTAGTTTATTGAAAAGCGTACAAGTATCTATTTTTTGTCTTTTTTGAACCTCAAACTTATTATGAAAATGTTGATATTTTATTTTTTTTTGTTGATATTTTATTTTTTTGAAGGAAAAAATATTAATAAATTTAAGTTCGTAAATTTGAAAAAAAAAATCAAATTAAAAAATTAATAGAAATTCAAGATTTAAATTTTTTTAAAGAATATTAAATTAAAAAATTAGTAGAAATCCATAATTTAAGATAAAAATATATTTTTGATATTTTTTAGAAAATATATATATATATATATTTATATTCAACATTTTGAAAATTAATAAATTATAAATTTAGAATATTTTAAAATAATAGTAAAATATATTACTAATAAAATATATAAATTTATACATTAAGGCGTTGACATTTTCCATCCAGGATAGGTTAGTCAAGATAAGTTAGTATTGCCCTCCTTATTGCCTTAGCTTATGAGAATAGCCGTGCCCATTCATCAATCCTTGGAGACTTGCATCTAGACGTCCTCCTTGCCATTACGATTTTATGTGAAATCTATGTATTTCATTCATTGCGTTAATAATATGTTCCAGTGGTTTACAATTGGTCTTGGGCAATAAATAAATGAGTAGGCACAATAAATAAATAAAAAAGCATAGGGAATATACTAAAATACTAAGTCTCTCTTGATCCCGTTAATCCCCAAATGGGAGGTTCAATTTGCAACGAAGAAATGTTGATGGCAATAATAGCAATAAGGTAGCCAAGTTCCATGCATTCATTAGCTAATAGATCTGAGTGTGGGCACATCTATTATTCTACATAATACGACAATACTATACTATCAATAATAAATTATATCAAGACGTAACGCATATGTACATTTGTTTCAGTTTTTGCTAAAGTTAGCATAAAACCATAGGGCGGGGATAGGGTTGCTATGATATATTCTCGAGATAGGTAGACATGTTGAGTTCATATTATTGTATCTTTTATGAATATCCTTGATGAAATGCTTAACTTGTACCTAGTGGAAAAAAATGATATCGACATAAATTATGTGTATAGGTAAAGTTTAAAATAAATTGAAATGGAAAGTTAGAGACTGAACTACTGGACTGGGATCTGAAAAGTTAGAGCTTCGACCTTTAAGAGAAAACCATGAGTCCCAAGAACACTTTTGCATTCACACACATGACATGAATGATCAAGCTCAACTATCTGTGAAAAAGACATTTGCATGTGTCATTTCCTTATTGATTGTGCTCACACTCATGATCCTTCTCCCATTATTAATGTGCACCATGTTATGATATATTAATTTCATCTCAAATATACATCTTTACTATTGAGATATTTATTATTTATCTTATATTGTATGCTGACTACATTTATTATGCCTTATTTCATGCAGATGCATCTCTATAGTGGGGTTCTTTGATTCGCCGAAGGCACCGCATTGGTGGATCTGCGGCCATTCTTCGCCCTGGAGGTCGACAGAGGACTCGTAAGTATACAATTGTGCATGATGTACTCTTTTTTGTTAGTTAAACAACAAATTAAATTGTTTCACATGTGTATATTTAATCAACTTGTGTCTCTATTTTCACAGGTTTTCCTAGGTGTTCTGTGCCGACACACGCTCCTGCTAGGGAGATGAGCGATAGCCACACTGGCAGTCGCTATGTGCATGTGAGTGGCGAGGATGATACTGCTAGTGTTGGTGGGGAGCTTCCCCACGAGACATGTACATTAAATGCATATATATTTTTCTTTCAGTTATCAATACCTTTAATTTACATTGATTTCAATTTCACCTACAAGTGATGTATGTATTTTGACTGACGTTTATGTTTTCATCTAATTTTCAGGGCCTGCACAGGAGGGCCCCGACCCTTCCGAGGAAGCACTATGGGAGGATGAGATCACACGTATCACGTTGCAAGACATTACCAATCATCGTGACAATTTGAGGGTTAACGTCCGAGAGATTTCAGAGCACTCTCCTACATCACATTCGATGTGGATGATGTTAGAGGCAGTAGACAATCTACTGAAGGTCTACAGGTCCATTGAACCATTGAATTCTCTTTGGGTCGGTGCATGTCAGACAAGAACGGTCGTAGGGAAACATGCAATAGCTGGCCATGATGTGAAGGAAACATTATTTGATATCCCTCTTGACCACGCTACTGGTCAACCACTTAGACTCAAGGAATTTAAGCTAGAGGTTGCAGTGCCTTATGTATATGGCAGGTTTATTGGAGCATGGGGCATGTTTCCCCACCATGACCAGGTCCCACTATACTTTGCAAAACATATATATGCAGAGTTTGTCCTGGACATGCACCTGGATTACACCAGCACACCATCGAGCCTTTGCAAAACATATATATGTAGAGTTTGTCCTGGACATGCACCCAGATTACACCAGCACACCATCGAGCTTCTATGGTGCTGGTGGGGGACGTAGTCATGCATGTCCTAGGGCTAGGAGAAACCCTGGAGCTCAGCCAGAGCCAGAGACTTTGGTAAGTCGCCCTGCCAAGACCATGCTTAGAACAAATGATGTAACTGGGTCATCTCAGCTAGCTTATGAGGATCGAAGTGCATTGGCAGAGGTGACACGCATGACGATGCATGGTACCATGATGGTTATGCAAGCAAAGAGACACAGAGCATCCACTACACCTGCAGAGCCTGAGATACAGTGGGTGACCGATGATGTTCTCAACGTTCTTGATCACGACACACTGATGCATTATGCTATCATGGCCCGCGATGCATGTTTTGGACTGCATCATAGATGCAGGCCTCGACCGATGGGACAGGTATATCTTTATTGTCATCATTTGATTGTCATGATTGCAATGTATTCTCAAATGAATCATTTTTTTAACTAATACTTTGCTTTGTGTTAAACCTCCATGCAGGAGCCTAGTTTCATGGAGCTCCTTTTTGGCAATGATGCATCTGTTCGAGGTCCCGCTGCAGTTCCTCCTGCCCACGTCTATGAGGTATGTGTTAACTGTCATCCTCGATTGGAATTTGTAAATGCGTCAATTGTTGAACACGTAATATTTTGGTATAATCTAACTTTCACCATTTATATTACTCATATTGTACTGGATAGAGGCAAGGGTGTTGCACAAAATTCTACACAACCTCGCTAGAGTCCTACTTATGGCATGCCAATCGATGAGGTACTAGTTATTATGTTCGAATTGTTTGCATTTTTATGTTCATATTATACTTTACATGTTGAAATTGTAATTCTCAAGCTCAAATTGTAATTCATTAATGTAACTATTTTCATGCCATGTGGAAACAGACGCAAAAACAAGCAGCTATAGAATAGGGCGTTGAAGCCGCCGTGATGTTTACGGATGAGTGGACAGCCACTCATCAGTCGGGTCCTAATGAAGGCTCATCTCAGTAGCCCATCCTCCCAAACCTGACACTTAACTCGAGTGAGGTGAGTTCATAGATAGATATGTTTCATATATATATATTTAAATTTTTGTCACATTCTACATATAATTTAAATATGTGTTATGTAACTGACTTGCAGAGTTCACAGTTTTAACTTCTGTAGTTCTTAGGCCTGGACAATTTTCTTCGTGATGTGCATAGTCTAGCTGGTGGTAGTGTAGTCGGTGGTAGTGTAGCTGGCGGTAGTGGCCATGATGGTCGATCTCTCGATCAGTGGTGTAGGAGTGATTTGTGGACTGATATTTGTGGACGTTATTATTTGTGGACATTATTATTTTGGACTTTATTATTTTGTACTTGATGATATGTGTGTGTGTGTATGAACCTTTTTTTTGAACATGATGGTCTGTTAAATGTTTTAATTATTTGCAGTTATAGTTAAAAAAAAATTTATGTTTTATGTAATCTTAATGTTATTTAACAAGATCATTAATGTGGGTGGAACAATCTTACGAAATTGTACAATTTTGCAATTTAATAAATTACAAGTTTACAAAATTTACAATGTTTACAAAGTTTACACGTTTACATGTTTGCAAAATTGTCAATCGAACACAACTTACAATTAAAATGTTACAAAATTTACAACTTTACAATGTAAGATCTACTAGACGCAAATTACAACTACAATGTAAAATTTGATTTCATATACAAAAAAATTTACAACTACAATTTTAAATTTGGTTTCATTTGTAAAAAAAATTACAATTTTGCAAAATTGTCAATCAAGCGAAACTTACAATTTAAAAGAACTTACAATTAATATCGATTGCAATTAGTAGATTTAATGAGGACGCAATAAATGTATGTGTTGTTCTTTGGATTGCATGTAACTAACAATTTACAACTTGTCTATTCCTAGGTATAGGTGTTCATCCACATAGAGTACATATGTGAATGCACATGTACTCTCATATATATGTTTACAAAAATTACATTTAGATACAAATGATATATTTTAGAATAAATTTTGATTTCCTACATTTCAAAAGCATGTGAACTATGCCCACATTAAAAGTGACATATAACCTTCATTCATCTGGCCAATGGGTTATAGGAATGCATGTCTCCATAATACGATCATGGTCAGCTACTGAAATCTTCCATCTCTTTGGTTCACCCCTCTTCACCTTCATTTCAATGAGATGTATCCAAGTTGTACTGACAATATATATATTCAGGCATGAAATCTCTGTAAATAATATAGTCACCTTGTCTTCTCACTTTTTCAAAAAAGTGGTCCATCACAACTAGGTCATCAGCTTGGTACGTAAACTCTCCATCGACATAGGACCACACCAACCTACTTTTGATTTGTGTACACCACATCAAAAAGTATGCCACGTGCTCAACATTTCCCAGTGGTGCAATTACAACAAATACATCACTTGCATCAAGATTTTCAAATATTAAACAATATATGTGTGTGTGTGTGTGTGTGTGTGTGTTTGTGTGTGTACAGGACTAGAGACTTAAACATTCAATCAAGTATCATGTACCTTGCTTAGCCAAACCAGAAACCCAATCATGATCTAGTGAAACCACTGCCTCGTCAGTGTGTATCTCTTGCCACGTCGGAATCAGATGTGGCCCCTTTGGATTAAGAGGGACATATTTCCATTGTTTGACATATGCATCGTTCACACAATGATCAACCCCTAGTCCATTGGCGTCAATGCAGAACTCACAGAAGCATGCATACTTCCTCGTTTCAATGGAAAATATGTCTCCCATGTCTTTACTACGAACTGAATGCAGTTCTCTCATACCAGGTATGGTCTCGCAATACCATGGCATGGATCTATTCACATCGCCAAGGGAAACATCCCAAAAATACTTGCATCAAATAACAAACATCATATATATATATATATATGAACAAGCAAGGTCGATGCGAAG
>LPNX011044024.1:8358-26918 GCA_001517045.1 Pseudotsuga menziesii | reverse complement strand
CATTTATTAAATTCCAATTAAGTTGTTGGTTTTTCCTACTTGCGCACCGACCTTGCTTGTTCATGACCTTGGTGACCCAAATTTTGTGTGCACCAATGAACTACTTCTGCTGAGCACTTGAGTCGAGATGTACTATGACTCATTTGGTACCTTCAAAATGCTCATTTCACGTATGCACCTATGCCATCATGTTCACTCTTTTCGTGCCCTGTTTCAAAAAAGCTCCAAGTGTGTCGAATTCTTGTCTCTTTGTGAAGGCAACTCAACCAATAAAATGAGGGTGCCGATTTGAACTGCGCTGCACAACCATCTGACCAAATCCAGTGTTTTGTAAATGACACCCCATTCTTCTTGAATGAGTCATAAATCAACCCAAAGCAGTGTTGAACAAACAACGTGTCATGCTCACGATCATCACTGACATAAAAATGGTATTCCTTGATCACATCGCGTGACTGAGGAGTGTTATCCCTACCATCAATGCTCGCTTGAGCATGTTTATACAATACATGTACGAAGATGGAAACTTGGTCGGAGTAATAATACTCACTTTGTATCTCTCTCTGAGGAGAAAATGTGTAATTCTCAACAAAGTCTACCACCGATAGGATTGTGCCTGGCGCAAAAACCTCACGAGAATGCTTAAATTCTAAAGCTTGCCACCTAGACCTGTGGGAGTGTTTAATGTATTTGTAAATTTTACTTTGAAACTTGTCCATGAAGTCTAAAATAGGAATATCATCCTCGAGCAAGTCGATCCTCTTAGATGGAACATGTGAAAAAGATGATGGATTCATGGAGACATACTCATATCTCTTCCAATTAACTGTGATATCTGACAATCCAGGGTGTGTTGGATCGATAGGAAACTACCTATGGAACAATGCCAAATCACCACATTCATGGCATCTTCTCCCACCTACACACCTTTTATTGAAAAACACATTTTCAGGATTCCTATGCCATAGTATCATAGAAATAAAATCTCACACTGTGTGAGGAGCTAGTTTACCATCCCAATGTTTTTTGCAAAAATCCACAAATGTGTCATAGTATAACTGGAATTTAACTTAATATCGACAACAAAAAGTGTCCTAAAACGTATTCAACCTAATATACCACAGTTTCAACTTACTGAACATGGTAAATGAGATCTGGACACTAGGATTTGATTCTTTGAATTCCTCGAACAAAGCAACTCCTATCATCTCCATAACATGCTTGCAATGCTCCTTATAAATCCCTCTGCCAGAATGTTGTCATAGGACGTGTTTTCGATCTTGTATAGCATGAGAATGGTTGTCCCAATACTCTATCACCTTCTCTCTGATGCCCTCTTCCATCCCGTCTTTATATTCTTCTTTGCATATAAAATCCCAACAAGCAGCTTCATCGTTTTCATCTATCTTTACCCTAAATTTAGTGTATTTGTGTAGTGTTTTTCTTGAAATGTGTAGCAAATTTGACATTGTTGCGACCATTCGATTTCTTGAGGTGCTTCGTGCTACAATATCAGTTGTAATTGCCCTACGAGCAGCGCTAATATCAATTTTATTTGACTTTCCAAATGCAAATAGTGTAGTTGTTACATTTTTTGTTACATTATCACATGCATTTTTATTTTTAACATCCTTAAAACCCAAGAACTTTGTGGCATGTTTCAATTTTTTGTGTTTTATCAATCCATGTAGGATTTGAGCTTGTGTAATCACAGATTGTTGTTCAAAGTACAACTTGATTATGTTACTAACATGCTCTCTAATTGTCCGATCAGGGGTTAGGTTCCTGAACTCTTCTTGAGTGGAATCATCCAACCCTCTTAAACAATTAGCAGCCATTCCGACATCATTGAAGCTCCAAATTACTCTTGATAAATTAGAGGGTGCCCGATCTTATGATGGCTGGCCAAGATCAAGCAATAAACAAATACAAACTGAAAAATAAATTTACAAGCTCAAGAATAAATACAAATAAATGCAAGCTCAAGAATAACATTTTATTTTAATACTTATCATATTGTCATTGTTAGTTAAAAAATTAGCAAATAAATTATACAAGCTTGAATAAAATTTTATTTTAAGTTTATCATATTGCCATTGTTTGTTAACAAATTAACAAATAAATGAAAACAATGGTGGTTGTAGTAGTAACTGGAGATGAATCTGGATCCCAGTTTAAATCGGCTTCCTAATGGTTAAAAGGTAGCCACTCGGCCACCAAGGTTGTCTCAGGCTTGAGTATTGGAGCAGTACCCCTCACTTCACGGTGCAGGTAAAACTGCTAACCACTTGGCCACAATTGACAGCTCTTTGGTTTTCCTCACAGGTGGGAATCTAGTCAATCCGGTAGGGGTCGTTGCCCTTTTCGCTTGGCAGGTCCTCTCATTGGCCAGCTACTTCAGGGTTTCTATGGTACTCCTCATAATGAGTTTTGGGGCAAAGCCCAAGTACTTCCCATAGTTGTTGAGGATGAGACTTATGTCCCAATACGGATGTTATTAAGTAAATTAGGTTATTAAGTATGATTCCTAGTCATTTGTACAAGATTGCAATGTAATGTAATTGTAATTGTAAAATTGTAATTGTAATGTGATTGTAATTGTAATTGTAATGTAATTATCATCATTATCATATACTAGAATACAATTATGTTCAAGTTTATATTAATACCCTTGATTCACTTGGTTGATGTTATAGTCTCATAGGTCTATTTGGTTTCAACTAGGATGTTGAAATATTATCAGTTTATACAATTACAATAATTTTTTCTTATATATTTTTCAGTATGCACCCAAGATCTACTTTAGAGTTAAAGTCTTCGAGCATGCCTTCCTTACAAAAACAAACAATGAACACATTGTATGTGGCAAAATGAGGGCATATATTGTTGTTTAAGACTTCATAGAAGGGATTCCTAGTGCCATCCAACTTTTATTCCATACATAAACCATCTACTTGTATAAATTAGGCCAAATATGCCCCAAGCAAACCCACACCAACTCAAAACAGTGTTCTAAGTTTTTCCTTGCTTGACCTTGTAGGTCTTAATCACTGGTGACCTCTTATATCTTAATCTGTCCTATTTTTAAATGCTTACCGTAGATGCATAATTTCATAATTAATAAGGTGTCCATATTGAATTCTCCTTTGTTATATTTCCTTCCTCTTCTTATTGTCTCCTTGATATAAAGCATGCAATTTTGAAAAGAATTACCTTAGGAATTAGTCCTACACATTGAACATGAAGGAATAAGAATATGTTACTAAATTTATGATGCACATTCAAGACGTGGAAGGATAAATTGATTGTTATTAGACTCAATATGGAGGAAAATTACATTTTCGGACTAATGATCAACATATTGACAAGTGTTTCAATCTTCTTCTACTAGAGTTAATATGTTACATAAGGAAATTGATTTTTGTTTAGATTAACTACGCAATATCTTATTGACATGGTCTATGTGTTTCTTTGAGAACATTGTTAAATCATCCATGCATATTAATGTGCTTCTATGAGATTGTATTGTGAAGTAGATTCCAATAGAGCGTCAACCTTGGTCTTCATGATATGGATGTTGATATGGAAGAGTTGTGTCATCTCCTTCTCTTCCTTATGATGAAGGCTACTTAGATTCACCTCCTTCTGCACTGGAGTACAAAAAATACTCTTATATACATCTAATATTATATCTACCTCTTTGCTTGAATATGTTATGTAATGTAATGTAAAATTGTAATTTGAACACTATGAAAATGTTCATATACATGAATATGAAATTAAAACTGTACACGTTTAAAATTAAAATTGTAATTGTTTAATGTAATTAAAGATCATCATTATTATTTAATGTAACATGCAAAATTGTAATTTGAACACTATGAAAATGTTCATATACATGAATATGAAATTAAATCAATATTAAAATTGTAATGTAATTGTAAAATTGTAATGTAATGTAATGATGTAATTATTGTAATGTAATGTAATTGTAAATGTAATGTAATAATGTAATTATTGTAATTTAATATAATTGTAAAATTGTAATTGTAATTGTAATGTGATCTTGTAATTGTAATTGTAATGTAATTATCATCATTATAATAGTGTAATGTAAAATTGTAATTTGAACACTATGAAAATGTTCATATACATGAATATGAAATTAAAATTGAATATTAAAATCGATGATGACCAATGCAATCAAGTCCCATTGAGAACAATCTTTGTAATTTTTTACATAAAAATTATATATATGTGAGTCTATATTATGCAATATGAAATTATAAAATTATATGAACTTATATGAATATGTAAATACTAAATTATACAATTTAATTACAATTATAAATACATATATATTCATACATGCACATACAATGTACATATAACTTTATGAATTAATTACAAAATTATAATAAATCCTAAACTTGATTTAACATGTACATGTATATATAAAAATTATGAACTAGAGTTCACTATGAAATTAAATATATGAATATGCAATTTATAAAATTATATGAATATGAAATTATACAATTTACATACAATTATGAATACATTTATATGAATTCAAATGTGCACATACAATTTATATAGGTTTATGAATTATTTACAAAATTACAATTACAAAATTATATTTACATTCTAAACAATTTAACACACACACACACACACACACATATATATATATATATATTATGAACTAGAACACTATGAAATTAAATATATTATGCAAAATGAAATTATATGAAAATATGAATGAAATTATACAAACTATATCACTAGGGAAAAAAAAATTATCGTTATGAATATGAAATTGCATAACTTTTAAATTATACCAATATTGTTAGCAATGGCATTTGATTCTCCCATCATAGGTTGATTTGCAACTTCTTCTCCTCTCAAGATTGCTCTTTTTTTCCTCTTTCTTTCTCTATCTTTCTCTCTTATTTCTTCGGTGTTAATTTGATTCCTAGTAGATATTTTAATTCAATGTTTTTTGCTTCCCATTGTGATCAAGATCAACAATCCAAATTCACACCTACAACAATATGTAAACACAATACACAATGCTAAATTTGCATTAGAACACAAGCACTGTTTCAAATTGGTTAGCCAATTGTGAATGATAAAATTAGTAAGATGTTTATGTTTTATGTTTATATAGAATTTATTTAGGAATTCGGGTGGGAAATGGTGTTAGGAAGGTAGTTGAAATGACATTAATGCCATCAATGCTTAACTTCATTCCCAACCACTTTTGTATGGTTTTTTAACAAAAACTAGACCTCGATCGAGCTTTTTATAATTTTCTCGATCGAGGGTTTATTACCTCGATCAAGCTCATGCCTGAAAAACAGGGATTCAGCCCTCTTACAAGAAAATCAATGTTTCTTTGTGTCTTCTAGGGGTGTAAACGTTGTCATTCATGGCACACAACTGAGCGGAGTTCATACCGATAGATTCATCACCGAATCCTCTATCCATTGAGGTATAGTGCATGCGTTTTGGCATTCATATGGTTTTTTTTTAAATTAGTTCTAAAACTTACACTTAGAAAACCTGACAACAACTTCGAAGCAGCTCAAAGAAAAATCTGCAGGGTAAAAAATACACATCCAAAAATTTCAGAAAAATACACAGCCCACACATCGACGCGTCGTCTTCAAAAGGGTATTTTTGGTTTTCAATTTTTTAAAACAGTGAAAAAAAAGCTGGGATGGACACACACGTGTATAAAATGATGATGAAATCAAATGTGGTCACTTTCAAAAAATAATAAATAATTGTATATTGCAAAATAAACTAACAAAAAAATATGCAGACTACAATGCATTTTGTGTGGATCATGCTCATATATATATATATATATATAAGATTGAATTATTGGGGATGGACATGAGCCACTTATTAACTTCTTCAAATTTTAAAGGTCACACAGTTCATTAAATGCAAAATTTCACACATTAAATGACATCGAAATATTTAAAAAAATATATCATTGGGAAGGCAACATAATATTCTACAATTTGTTTTTTTACTGCAAGGTCAGATTCACATGGCATATATGTGTGTCAAGGGCTTCTATCTAGCACAGTAAAAAATCAGGTTTTCATCGCCAAATTTGGCCAAAAAGTGTTACCCACCTTCATGGAATCACCCTACATGACTTCTCTAAAGTTCCATGTTTCCATAAATCCGGCATAGGTGTTTCCTCCTCTGTCAGCCTCGGACCAGAGGTCATCCTCTATAACACTTTGCCTTTCTATTAGGTATCCAGTGCTTATGGAATCTCTTAATCCCTTTGAAATATTATAAGGATGTCATATGCGATGCTTTTTCTAGAAAGTATCTTGGGTCTCATCCTATGACTAGGGTTTGTCTGCATGGATGGCCCCTTTTTGACTTTAGTTATTCTTCTAAACATGGGAAGATCCCTATGTCTCCCCTCTCCTGAGAAATGAATCTGGTCACACTTATTATGTTCAGAGTTTCCTTACGAAGCAGACTCCTACTGAGATAGTTGACTCTATGCATTCCAAATGTATCAAACAAAAAGGCAGTTCCTTTAATCTGGCCCTTGGAGATGATATTGACATGTATCAAGTATCTTCTATGACCAAATATGTTTTGGTCAGTCATTTCAATGGTTGTCATCTATCTCTATCATCCTTCTATTGTTGGGTCTAGGAGACTTGGTTTGATCTTTTAGGTTATGGGCCACACAATATTGCCCTAGCCAAAGGGTGGTGGGGTATTTTCTTAAATCTCCCTCATGATGTTGTTAAACTTCTCAATGGTGTCTAGAGTAAGGGTTTTGTCCCCTTAAGACTGCGGAGATGGTATCCCTCCTTTGATGCTCGCAGACATAAACAATTTATTCAACCTATATAGGTAAAGTTATTTGCCCTTCCCCTTGAATTGTGGACTGAGGTTAGATTTAAAGCTATTGGTAATTCTCTTTGGGTATTTTTAGGGGCAGATATGTCCTTCCTTCAGACAGGGGTTATGTCTTTGGCGAAAATATTGGTTGATATCGACCTATGAGACGGACTTATGGAATCCATTGTGATCGCCGAGGGTTGTTTTTCTTATGTTTAGACCCTATATTATATTGGTGTTCCTTTTAGATGCAATCGTTTCCATAAATGTGGACATATATTGAAGGATTTCTCTAAACAAAAGAGAAACGATGATCATCAAATTCTCTCTTCTTTGGTTTTTAAGACAAAGTTTTTTCACCTTATGAATGGCCCTCTTTTGGTAAAGTCTAGCGAGGGAGGGTTTCACATTTGTCTTATGTGGCATGCGGTGACAAGTATGAATCTGCCAACCTGGATCTTTCTTCTATAGGCCTAACAATTATGGTTGGTAGTGTCTTGGTGATTCCTCTTTTGGGTTAAAAGAGGAGCAGGAGGGTTGAACCTATGTCTTTTGAGGAACCTTTTTATGAGTTGGTTGTTCCTATTATAGGGAAAAAATACAGGGTGCCTCCTCCTTTTTCCTAGTTTCCTCTGGAGTTTTCGGCTCCTTCTCGACTACAGTGTATAGGTAAGGATTCCCATGATTATTTGCGTTCTCTTCTCTAGCTGGACTTACACCAGGTTTTGATTGAACATACTGCCCCTCTTGATGAAGGCAGGCCGCATCCCCTTTCCCTTCCTTTATCTCATGTCACTACTGATAAAGAAGTGGAGTCCCCTTTTCTGGCACATGCTCTTCCTGAGATACATAGTGCTTTCTCTCCTTCGTCCACTCCATGTTTTAAGGATTTATCCTTTCCTCACTATTTATCTACCCAACCTCTAGACCAAAACTCCGATGAGTTTTCCCTCCAAGAGATTGCCCTGAGAGAACCCTATCCTTTACACAATTTGCTCCCTTTATGTGAGTATCCATCTACACCAGACTATAAGAATAATTATTCCTTAGACTTGCCTGATGAAGATGTCCATTCTCATGTGCCTGGTCTCTCAGGTTTAGATTTGGGTCTTCTTTCTTATAGGAATCCTGATGATAGTATATTATGTAATTTATCGAAAGCCTCATCATGTCCCTCCAAGAGCCAATATTTTCTCTGAAGTTATACTTTTGAACTTAGTACTAATTATACAAGGGGACTTTTCTTAGATTATTCTATGGGTTCATCCAGACTACAAGGCAAAAGATCGATCATGGCATCCACTAGGGAATCTATGGCCAATGATGTTTTATCTGGCACTTGAAGTACTCTGTCAGGGGACCTTAGAGCAAGTATTTTGAGGTCTATGGTTACTCAATGTTAATTTTATCCTTGGATGCCAAAGGGTTAGGCCAACCCTCCAAAAAATAGGCCCTAAAAAGGTTGTTTGACACTAATTAGCCATAGATTATGTTGATCCAAGCATATTTGTGTTGTGGGGACATGATAGCACAGGATATGTAGTGTTTATTTCCAGGTTGGGATTTTTATTTTTTCTAAATTTGTTGTTCGATCTACATGATTGATTACAGTTTGGAAGAAGTCTCACATTCTACATCTCAATAGTTGGTCCTTTCATTCGAGCCTAGGCATTGTCATCTTTTCCAAAGACTTTGAACGGGTGATAACTCTGATAAATATCTATGGGCCTAATATGCACCGACAATGTTTTTAGAATCAATTTTTCAACATGGGATATCAAAGAGGAGATAGAGTTATTATTGGGGGTGATCTTAATTTATCCCTAGGTGAACATGAGACTTGGAGATTGCATAGTCAGCCTGACCCCATGGTAGACTTTTTTATCAGGATTGTTATGATGCAAACATATTTGATCTTCCCATGTTGTGATATGCCCCACTTGGAGAAATAAGCGTACTGGTGACAATCAGATTGGTATAAGTATAGATTGATTCCTTATTTATGAATTTATTCTCCATGGTGCCTCTCAAATCAAACAGTGGGTTGGGGAAGGTGGAATCTATGATCAATTTCCCATCTTCATTGATTTACAAGTTGGTAATTTAAATTCACCCAATCCTTTTAAATTTAACACATAATTGCTTGATAACAAGGATTATGTTATGATGGTTAGAAGAGCTTGGAGAACATACGACCCTCAGAGATTATCTTCAGTTGTTGTCCAATTTATCAATAATTTAAAAATTATCAAATCTTTATTTATTGCTTGGACTGATGAACAAAAAACTTCAGGAGGCTGATCTTAGATGGGTTGAAGAACTTCTTTTTCTTTATCATGAGGAGCACCTGGATGGGTTTGATAATATGGACCAGAAGATTGAAATTGGGCATTTTGAGACAAAAATAAGGAAATTTCTTTATGAGTAGGAAGCAACCATCCACCGTAAATGTATATCTATATGGTTGGACTAGGGTGATGACAATACTAATTATTTCCATCAATTTTATAGGCATCATATAAATACCAATGCTCTTTGGCATCTTGAGGATGAACATGATAATAGAGTTTCAGGTTTTGAAGACTTAGCTAAGACAGGGGTTCACCATTTTAAACAACTATATCATGAAAATGAGAGAGTTTCCATTAATGTTATGCTGAGAACTCTAATCCATTATCCATATTTAGTTAATGCTGAGAAAAATTCCACTCTTAATGAACCTTTCTCCCTTAAAGAACCGATGGTTGTGTTGAATGATTTGCAGAATGATTAGAGTCATGGACTGGATGGAATCTCATTTGAATCCTTCACTAGTCTTATGGATCTTTTCAAAGATGATTTACTTGGATGCCACCTTCATTGCTCTCATTCCAAAGTTGGACAATCCTTCTTCTTTCTAGCACTATCCTCCTATTTCGTTCTGTAACCGCATTTCTAAAATCTCAGCAAAGATAATCGCAAATAGAATTAGAGGGATATTATCTAAGGAGGTTTATTCTAAACAGTTCACCTTTTTGGAAAAAAGACAAATACATGATGCAATTGATACGACTCAAGAAGTTATTCATTCAACCAAGACCAAAAAAAATTTGGCTGCTATTATAAAATTTGACTTATCCAAAGCTTATGACTGTGTAGATTGGATGTATCTTTGGCTTATGTTGACCCATATTGGTTTTGATCTGCTTGTGATAAACTTGATGATGCCATGTGTCAAGTCGGTCTAGTTCGCGATCCTTATCAACATTTTTGTGTCTCCTTTCTTCAAACCTGAGAGGGATCTACGCCAAGGATGTCCCCTAGCACCTTTATTATTCATTCTCGTGGTGGAGGCCCTCAACAGAGTGATTCTTCATGCAAAATCTCAAGGAAGAACTAAAGGTATTGTTGTTGCTGGTAATTTAGCCATTACCCATGTTCTTTTTGTAGATGACATCCTTCTTTTTTATAATGGTTCTATAAGGGATAGAATTGTTATCAAAGTTATTTTATCATTATTATCTAAAGATACATGTATGATTTGTAATGCTGCAAAATCGACCATATCGTTTATGAATCTGGATTAGGGCACAATGGATTGGATTTTTCCGAATTCAATTTTAATCTTATTGAAATCAACCATGGTAGAAAATATTTGGGTTTCATTATCAAGCCAAACGATTACACTAAGAAAGATTGGTCGTGGTTTGTTAGTAAGATTGAAGGTAAATTGAATCTCTAGTTCAACAAATGTCTATCTCATGGAGGTAGGTTCATTATGATGAAATCGGTGCTGGAGGTTATTCCTATGTATTGGGCATCCATTTCCTATATCCCTCAAGGTACCATGGACATCATAAGAAGAATATATTTTTAATTTTTGTGGAGGGGCACAAAATACCATCAATCCTTTCCCTGGATTTCCTGAAAGCCTTTGACCATCCCAAAAGCGTTGGGGGGATGGGGCCTAAAGTACTAACCAAGTTTTGTCAGGGCTCTGGCTGCAAAGGGTATTTGGTGCTTGATGTTTGGTGATGGTCTGTAGGTTAATGTTATTAAAGAAAGTACATTTTTCCCCTCTCCCTAGAGCAATGGATATGATCTTGCGATAAGTATTCCATGAACATCTTGATTATCTCGAAAGCTATGCTCAAATCCTATGATTTGATTGGCGGCTAACTAGTCTGGGAGATTGGAAATGGTAGCAAAATCCAGAGTAGACAAGACCCTTTGCAAGGGTGCTCAGATGCTTATCATCCTTGTGAGGACATGATAGAACATTTTCGTTCTCAGGGTATCATATTCAAGATTGCAAATTCTATGACCTATTGGCAACGCTGGAGATCGACCGATACTTTGGGTTCTCTCAACGATCATAGTCTCTTATGAGAGCGGTTTATCAACGAATTGTGCAGAGCACATGTTTTTCTCAATGAGCACGAGGATGTTATGATTTGGTCCAAGAATGTATTGGGTGGGACATATATGCCTAGTTTGGGATTTCTTTCTATCATAATGGAAGAATACTTTCCAGAACCTGCATGGTGGGATTTTTTTTCTCTTTCAGTTTGGCAACTTAATTGTCCCCTCAAATCAAAGTTATTCTTTTGACTTTTGCTAAATGGAAAAAATCCAATATAGAACCACCTTATTACTTTCCTTGGAATTTGCCCCAGTAGGAGCCTTCTTTGTTGTCCAGAGTCGAAGTCCATCATGCACTAGTTTCTTGCATGTCCATGTATGGTTTCCATGTGGAAACATGTAAAAAATATTTTGGTCTACCATATTTAATGGCATGGTCATGACCTCATTGATTCCTGGAGGATTTAGTTTCATGACAAATCTTTCCTCCCTTTCAAAGCTCTATAGGTGTTGTTGATTGGGGTGTTTTGCTTGTGCGCAACAAAGCCATTTTCTAGGACATACTTGTACCAGCTTCTCTTTAGGTTTCTCATTCTGTGGCAATTCTCCAATCATTTCCATAGATAAACTCTTCAGTTGCTCCTATAGTTTTTAAGGATATTATCATTGATAAAGCTCAAAGTTGGTGTTTCTTTGACAAGGCATATCAAGGTAGACCTACGCTAGTTGGCGTTGGGGGTGTTCTCAATTTTTTTTAGGATCGATGGATTAAATTTGCGATGGGTATTGGCAGAGCTACTAATAACATGGCATAATTCAAATCTCTTTACCTAATATTCCATCTATCTCATTCTCACAACATCTTTCATATGCATATTTTTGGTGACTCTTAGCTGGTGATTGATTGTTTCAAGCTTAGAAGGCCTCCCAAATACTTCCTCCTTAGACCAGTTTATGAAGATATTATGAGATATATGTGCCTTTTTACGAATTTGTCTTTCTTTCATGTTTTACAAGAGAGGAACATGATTGTCGATTCCCTCTCAAAATCCGGGATCTTCATGGATGAATTCAATTGCCTTTTTTGGGATGGACATGGTTCTCATGTCATTGAACATGCTCCTTATGCTCATCCTACCTAATTTTTTGTTATGATCCTTTTTATTTCATGGCTATATTACGTGACTATCTTTTAGAACTCTGATATGACTTCTCTTTAGATTCGCTCTACAAATGGATTCAGACTCATGTTTACAATGTGGTTTTTATTAATAGAAAAAACTGCAGTTTTTATTTTTATTTTTGCGGAAAAAACATGTTCATTGATTACTGTTGGAAAATGGTTTTCTACCAACTTCCTTGAATGGAGATGAATTTTGTTAAAGTCAAGATATTTTGCATAGTAAGAGATATGAGTGACCATCTCATTGTTACATACATGTTTGTTATTGTTTGGATTTGGTGCAAGTTGGACAAGTTGTCTAGAATGTTAGAAAATGTTGTTTTTCCAAGGAGGTGGCTACAATCCTTATTGAGGTCTCTAAGGTTGTCGATGAGAAAACCACTAGTTTTGTTGGCGTTGTTAGTAAGGAAATAAGGATGGTCATAGATTTGGAAGTGTGGGTATTGCGATTGTTTCTTGGGTGGAAACGGGTTTGGCCAAGGCTAAGGGTGAGGATGATATTAATTATGTGGGTTTGATTGATTATTACAAGCATAATTGAAATAGAAAATATGTTTGTAAGGCATACATTGAGTCACGAAGCACAACAATCCTTGCCTTCTCTTGTTGAAGAAGCTTTCTTGCTTCATGTTCTACTCAGCTCCCTTGTATAGGGCCTTCAAATTGGGCAATTATGGACACTAGCAGATGTTGTGATTGTCTTACAAAGGCTGCAATTTTTTACAATGTTTAGTGGATGGTCGTTTTTTTTTAATTTATTACAGACATAAAACTATAAAAGCATTCTCTACCCTCTCTTCCTTTTTTTTTAACTTGAAGGGTATCAAATTGTGTTGCTAGTGAATGTTAGATATATGTCTTCACATATAGACCCAAGGATTAGCTCAATTGGTCATGAGGTCTAGTCCCCCAAAGTTGGGGAGATCACGGGTTCGACTCTTGATTCCCTCAAGGTTAGGTTCAATAATTAGGGTCAATAGTTTACCATTGTTGAATCATGGGGAAGTACTTACAGGGTTTTATGTGAAATTGTTCCTTGTAAAATAAAAATATATATGTCTTCACGTCCTCCAACATGTTTTTTTTACAACAACGGTTATGATATATTAGTAGGTGGTGTAACCACAAAAACCAAACCAGATTACAAAAATCCCTTGAGATAGCGGCAATAAGAGTTAAGAGACTCAACATACGCCCTTATGGAAGTGGCAATAGAGATTTCTAGATTTTAAATACGCCCTTATGGAAGTGACAAAGAGGAAATTACCAGTCTAAAAGATCCCTCTGAAATATTCAATTTTTAAAAGAAAGGATTGAAACAGTAATTACAGTAAACCAAGGAAAAACTATTTTAACCAAGTCTAGCATAACCAAGAGTCCAGAAAGCAACATAATTATAAACACTGAAGAACTCAACACACAGAGTAAAAAACAACACAAAAAGCAGTCCAATTCTCTCAATTGAATTTCACATCAAGGTTGGACGGAGAACCTAGGTTGGGAGGAGCTTCATGCGTGGTGAGCTTCAGGGCGAGATTGTCAACCTTGATTTCCAATTCCACTATCAAACCAATAATCGCATTCTTGGCCTTCGTCACTTCACGATTTATTTTCTTCCGCAGATACACCAAGTCCTTATCCACGTTCTCCAATCTCATGTTGCCTTCAGTATCAATTGCTTCAACTTGATCTTGCAATGCCTTGACTTCATGCTTCAGGTCCCTACTCACCACCACCATAGACCTTGGAGGTGAGGACACGCTGGAGGATGCAGACCCTGTTTCCATTCCGAACATCAAGATTTCCTTCCCATTCATGATACGGCAGCAAAGATCCTGCACTTCCCGACTATTAATATTGCAAACAAAGCAAATGGTGCCTCCTGCTCTGCCCCTCCACTGAATAAATTCACTGCATCACAGGGACGTTATGATCATCGTATCGCCCTTCGTGCAAGCCATTAATCCAACCAAGATCTCCCTCCTTTCCCCCTGCTTCGATGAGACAACCAGCGATTTTGCACCAAGTGAGGGGACATCGCCACAGACCACATTTAAACTCATCCTTTCCTCAAATGTGAAACCACATGCCCATGCTACTCCACCTACCTTGAGAGCGTGTGAAAACGAGTCATGGGCCTTGAAAAGAAAGGCCCACAAGAGGAGAGGCCTCAGGGACAGAGCCTTGGTCCTATGGGGGAAAACAAAGAGAACTAGTCCCATTGATTTTTAGCTCTCCGAGTCTAAGAGAAGAACCCAAATTCGTTGCTTGGTCAACTTCTTTATTGTTTTTCCTCAATACATGATAGAACTCGATTTTAAGGAAGGAGAGCAAAAGCAACTTGACTATTTGGATTAGATGCTTGGGGTGCATTTTATTCTGAAGAGAGTTCTCAGCCATTGCTTGTATAATTATTCTTGAGTCTCCTAGAATAGTGAGCTCGGTGATTCCTTGGTTCTTGGCAATCCAGAGTCCCTGTTAGAGAGCCAGGGCCTCGGCCATGTTGTTAGTTTCCAAGCCTAGACCCCAAGCGAAATTGGTTTCCAAGAGTCCTTCCGGAGTGATAATAACTCCGCCCCCTCCCCACCCTACCGCCCCATGTCCTCCAACATGTTACCATGATATACTCTTATTAATTATGTTATGGTATTTAACACTTAAGAGTTAGTTAAGATCAACTTGGTCTAATGTGTCTTTAGCTAAAGTGTGTTAATTTAGTATGCATTTGTAATGATTTAATCTAACAGTCATGCTTATGCGCTATAGTCATAAAGTGGTCTAAGAGTCTCGATACTAATAACTATATTAAGTTGTGGATTAACGCCTAATTGGTCCATGATTTATATTTAAAGAGCATGGAAGGTCATTTGCTCGTGATTGAATGTGAGAAATTCATATGTAAAGTGTTTTCCTTTTGCATAAATATTATCTAAAGTGGTTGTGTTGGCCGAGGATGTGGACTATTTCCCTCTTTGAGGATTTTTACCACATAATATACTAGTGTACTAATATTTGATATATTTGTGTGTGCAGTTGTTTAAGGTGTTTGACCTACATGGATATACTTGTTTATCGAACATCGTATCCCGTAGCTTATGAAGACCTGCCCCAATTGTTGCTTGAGATTTTGAAGTCGTGTTTGTTGTATGCATCAAATGACTCATGCATTCTTCTATTGCATATCATTTATGGAGAAAGAGAACCATTCGATTGCATTTGGAGTGTTGATTTCAATTGGAAACCCTTTTCATTTTACTCAAAAAGTTTATTTTTGCCTTAGATATGACCAAAAACAACGGCTTTTAGCGTGAGCACGCATTAAAAAAAAAACACCACCACCACCACCTAGTTTTTAATATTTGATACATATTTTGCATTAACTCACTTGCTTGTAAATTAATTTACTAAAACATTTTTTGCATTAGGTCACTTAGTTGTAAGTTACTTTATTGGAATAGAGGCTTTAAGTTAAGTGTTTGTTTTTAAAAGTTACTCTTTGAAAGTGTATTTCACTTAAATTATTTAAGTCATATGTGAGCACATTTCACTTAAATTATCAAAGAGAATCATTTGTAAATTAGCTTTAATGTTATTTAAACTTTTTTTTGCATGCAACTTTAAATTATAAAATAACTTTATTGTAAAAGTGAATCTCACTTGTTTTATAAAAGTGGGTAACTTACATTATCAAAATAAATTATTTCTAAAAAATAGTTTATATGTAAAGTTAGAGAAGTGGTTTTTTTTTACTTAGTAACATTTACATGCAACCGTCATTGCCTAATCCAACCTTTACCTGCCATGTGGCACTTTGATTACCTTTTATGCCTTCATAACTTTAATATACATAGCTCATTATTAGTGTCTTTTTTAAGAATTGCCTATTTTTTCAAGAGCTTTCCATCTAGATAATTAGTTTTCTACTTTTGAAACCATCTTACCCACATATTGTGATATGGTCAATCCCAAATATCTTCTACTTACCAGATTAAACTACTTATCATGTACATCTCATATGGAGGATTTACTATGAAGTACATATTGTGATATGGTCAATCCCAAATATCTTCTACTTACCAGATTAAACTACTTATCATGTACATCTCATATGGAGGGTTTACTATGAAGTAAAGGACTTTACTATATTACACTGGGAAAAGAAACTGTCCACACTGATGTATTAAGGAAAACCAAATGGGATGATAAAAACGATGAAGCATGTTGATCAATCAAAATGTCCATCTCTAGTTATTTACAATTTCAACTTCGAGGAGTTCACAAAAAGGTGAAAATTTTATTTAGTAAATGCATTGAAGTTTAGTCCCATAATCCCAAAAACAAATTAATTGCTTTAAATCCCAATGATTTATCTTGCATTAAATATTATCTATCTAAATGTAAAACATTTGGGCTTTTACTTGAAAAATGTAAAATGCCAAAGAATGATGATAAACTTATATATATTCTATTATTGCTAAGTTTGTTAGTGTTTATTCTATTTGTATCTACTCTAGTGTTACTTATAAATTGCCCTCTTGATGCCTTTTGTAATTCTTTGATTAGAAAGCAAGATAAGATTTTGAATCTTGGAGTGATCAGCACCACTGATGCATCTAACAAAGTTTTATGATCACATTAGAAGGATAAATCGAAGCATCCAAATATGCAACATCATTACAACAACAAGCAAAATGAGGGTCTCAAACCCTCTTAGCCACTCCTACTCCTGATGTTGGTAAATGAACTAAATTGAAAGACAAGAAGACATAGAGACATTGTAAGTTGTTTGGGAAAAATGACTATTTGGAGTCAAAGTGTTTCATGAAGATGGAAAACTTGGAAATGAAGAGATGCAACATCAATCTAGATTCTTCTTCTCATGAACATGCACTTTATGCTTTTGTTTTTTTTCCTTCAATGCAACATTGTTACATAAAACAATATAAATATAACATAATATATATATATAAGTAATATCATTAATATTAATGTTAATAATTCATGAATTAATTAAATCAAGAGACATGCCTCTTAGTAAGGGCACGATGGGATTATATAAGACCCACCATTGTAAATGTAATATCATCATTATCTTATGAATTATCTATTATCTGTCCATCCATGGAGTATATGTGTTATTTATGTTGGTTATTCTGGTAAAAATGGTTTTTAATCATTTCATTGGTATCAGAGCCAACCCCTCCTCAGGCTTGTGCTCATTCGACTTTTAGCCAAAGTTTCAGATTTTGTCTGGTAATTTTCAGAGATTCTCTGAGTTCAAAGGTCTTTGACCTTACTAAAAAAATCTAAATAAATAGATTAAAAAAAAGAGAAGTTAAAAAAGGGGGGACAAAAATGTCAGGTGGAATAACTCCCGAATTCATATTATTTCTCCATAGAATGCCTTTATTTATACATCTAAAGTGACTCTTGGGATCACACATCCGAGAGTCTCTTCATATTCCTAATATTTACACTAAAGTATAATCCCGACGGATTATATTCCAACAATCCCCCCCTTAATCCGAAGGGGTGTTAGTAAGTCTGAGCATGTTTCTGAATCTTTCAAACTTTTCTCTTCCAAGCACTTTGGTGAAGATGTCTGCAACTTGATCATTTGTGGAACAATGTCGAAGATGGACTGTCTTGGCCTCTACATGATGTCGAATCAAATGATACTTTGTGTTGATGTGTTTGGTTCAATCATGGAATCTGGGATTCTTAGCCAGCTTGATTGCAGAAGTATTGTCGATCAATAATGGAGTGGAGTTCTCTTGTTTTTCTTGCAAATCTTCAAGTATATTCCTAAGCCATACTACTTCTTTCATTGCTTCAGCTGCAGCCACATATTCTGCTTCTATTGTTGAATCTACCGAAACTGACTATTTGCGTGATCTCCATGAGACAGCTGCTGATCCAAGACTCATAGTGTATCCAGAAGTTGATACTCCTGTCTCCTTATCGCCATCAAAATCTAAGTCTGAGTACCCAATAAGTTTGAAGTCATCCACCTTAGAGTACTTGAGTCCAATGTCTTGAGTCCCCTTCAAGTATCTTAGAACTCTTTTTGCAACTGACCAATGTCCTTCACGAGGTTTATGCATGAACCTTGAAAGTATGCCTAAAACATAAGAAATATCTAGTCTAGTTA
>LPNX011044017.1:184327-198273 GCA_001517045.1 Pseudotsuga menziesii | reverse complement strand
GACAAAAGAAATGGTTTAAACCATCCACATTCTACATAGTAATGTAGAATGTTATGTCGCATTGTGATGTTTATCAAGGTTTATGTTTCACTGCGACGTTATCAAGGATTATATCACATTATGATGTTAAGCCATGGTTTGTTATAGTGTTTGGTTGGTATATGTCAACACCACCAAAGATGTGACACATTAATAATGTAATAAAGGGCGTTTAATAAGTGTTATGTTGCATTGTGACGTTTATCACCAGTTATGTTACATTAGCGACATTCATCAAGGGGTATGTCAAATTGTAATATTTGTCAAGGGTTATGTCACATTGCGATAATGCCCAAGATGTGACACATTAATAATGTGTCTTTGGATGTTTAGAAAATTTCTTGTTGCATTATCAACTATGGCCATGTGGTTCACCAAAGTCAACCAATGTTAAGTATGGCCAAAATGATGTATTTTTCTCTCACGTTAAGACTTTTACTTTTGAAAAGTGAAAAAAAATTCATCTGTGTACATAAACAATGTTATGATATTGCGACATTTATCAATACTTATGTTGGACTGCGACATTCCTCAATAGTGCATTCTAATGGTTTTGTTGCATTGTGACATTCATGGATATTGAAATTCATCATTCCTCAATGATTGTCTCACATTAGTTGCCATCATGTTGTAGGAGTTTTATTTATATATATATAGTCGTTTGACAAAAGAAATGGTTTAAACCATCCACATTCTACATAGTAATGTGGAATGTTATGTCGCATTGTGATGTTTATCAAGGTTTACGTTTCACTACAATGTTATTAAGGGTTATATCACATTACGACGTTAAGCCATTGTTACCATGTTTGGTTGGTATATGTCAACACAACCAAATATGTGACACATTAATAATGTGATAGTGGGTGTTTAATAAGCATTATGTCACATTGTGACATTTAATCCACACGTTATGTTACATTAGCAATAGTCATCAAGGGTTATGTCACATTGTGATATTTGTCAAGGGTTATGTCACATTGTGATAATGCCCAAGATGTGACACATTACTAATGTGTCTTTGGATGTTTAGAAAATTTCTTTAAGAAATTTATTTATGTATTATGTCGCATTGTGTTGTTTATCAAGGTTTACGTTTCACTGCGACGTTCTCAAGGGTTATATCACATTACGACGTTAAGCCGTTGTTACAGTGTTTGGTTGGTATATGTCAACACAACCAAAGATGTGACACATTAATAATGTGACAGTGGGCATTTAATAAGTGTTATGTCGCATTGTGACGTTTACCTCAGGTTATGCTACATTAGCGACATTCATCAAGGGTTATGTCACATTGCAATAATGCCCAAGATGTAACACATCAATAATGTGTCTTTGGATGTTTAGAAATTTTCTTTAAGAATTTTCTTTATATATATATTCATTTGACAAAATAAATGGTTTACATTACAACTTTACGCCATTGTTATAGTGTTTGGTTGGTATATGTCAACACAACCAAAGACGTGACACATTAATAATGTGATAGTGGGTGTTTAATAAGTGTTATGTCGTATTGTGACGTTTAATCCGCATGTTATGTTACATTAGCGACAATCATCAAGGGTTATGTCACATTGTGATATTTGTCAAGGGTTATGTCACATTGCGATAATGCCCAAGAAGTGACACATTAATAATGTGTCTTTGGATGTTTATAAAATTTCTTTAAGAAATTTATTTATATATTATGTCGCATTGTGTTGTTTATCAAGGTTTACGTATCAAGGGTTATATCACATTACGACGTTAAGTCATTGTTACAGTGTTTAGTTGGTATATGTCAAATCAACCAAATATGTGACACATTAATAATGTGATAGTGGGCATTTAATAAGCATTATGTCGCATTGTGACATTTATCACTAGTTATGTTACATTAGTGACATTCATCAAGGGTTATGTCGCATTGTGATATTTGTTAAGGGTTATGTCAAATTACGATAATGCCCAAGATGTAACACATTAATAATATGTCTTTGGATGTTTAGACAATTTCTCTAATAATTTTCTTTATATATATATATATATATACATATATTTGTTTGATAAAAGAAATGGTTTAAACCATCCACATTCTACATAGTAATGTAGATTGTTATGTCACATTGTCATGTTTATCAAGATTTACATTTCACTATGATGCTATCAAGGGTTATATCACATTACGACGTTAAGCCATGGTTTGCTATAGTTTTTGGTTGGTATATGTTAACACAATCAAAGACCTGACACATTAATAATGTGATAGTGGGCATTTAATAAGCATTACGTCGCATTGTGATGTTTATCACAGGTTATGTTACATTATCGACATTCATCAACGGTTATATCACATTGTGATAATTCCCAAGATGTGACACATTAATATTATCATAACCCTTTGTGAACCTCCTACATAGTATTTGAATGCTTGCATTCCCCAATGTATTTGTCACGTTATGAATTAAACAAAGGCTATGTCACATTGTCACAGTTTGCAAGGGTTTCATGTCACATCTTCGTATGTTTTGCGACACAATACATACTATAGAGAAAAACGTTGGTTATGTCACATTGTGACGTTCATCATCTTCATTCTAATAATAATGAACATATGTTGACTTGGTACATCAATAACATGGTATGGAACATTATGGCTAGGTTACATTATGAATTTGTGATGATATCTATTATTAGGTTAGTTTATAACATGTGAATAATAAATATTGGATATAATTAGCTTCATGGTATATTTTTCATATATACTATACAGAAAAACATTGTATTAGACATATTTTAAGTATATTATGTTTTATATTAATTAAATAATATGGTAATAAATATAATAAATATTATTTATTATATATTATAATTAAATAAACAATATTATTTCTATTAATACTTTGTAGATATGTCTATGCGCTCACCCGTTACTAGCAACAACCGCATTAAATTAATTAATGTGTCTGAATACACCGATGGGCGTAAATTTAGGAACATACTTTTTATATTAATGTTTTTCCCTATAGTATGTGCTTAAATTTACACCTATCCGCGTATTCAGATACATTAATTAATTTAATGTGGTTGTTGTTAGTTAAATCACAGTGCATTATTGTCATGAAAAATTTTAATGACTTGTTTACCATGTATATAGTTGTAAGCATTAGTTGTATCCCTCAGCTACTTTTTATCATCTACATTTTTTAGTTAAATGAGACTTTGCATATAACAACTGTTGGTTATCTATTCACCAATTATAAGTGATTTATGCCTTAGCTACCAATTATTTTTTATATTATTTATTTTATAACTAACCCAACCCCCTATGACTGCCCATAAGAAATCATGTCAATCTTCATATTTACGAAAACATTATCATTTCACATTAGCAAACAAATTCCCAAAACTTACTTTTCTATCAAAATTTAACTGAATCAAATGGATCCATTCTGACTCATAAATCACTGAAGAGAAAAACCTGAGTTGTTATGATAAAATAATTAAAGAAAAATTCATTGCATTAAAAAAAGCATGGCTTTTAAGATTCCATATATGATTGCCATAATATGATAAAATCACAGAAATTTAATTGAATCAAATGGATCCATTCTCACTCATAAACCGTCGCTGAAGAGAAAAACCTGAGTTGTTATGATAAAATAATTAAAGAAAAAATCATTCCATTAAAAAAAATATGGCTTTAAGATTCCATCTGTGATTGCCATAATATGATAAAATCATAGAAATTTAATTAAATCAAATGGATCCATTCTCACTCATAAACCGCCGCTAAAGAGAAAAACCTGAGTTGTTATGATAAAATAATTAAAGAAAAAATCATTACATTAAAAAAAAACATGGCTTTAAGATTCCATCTGTGATTGCCATAATATGATAAAATCACAGTAATCTGGATGGAAATAAAAAAAATTAACACAATGTTCAGAGCATAATTATACTTCATCGATAAATTAACAACATATAATAAATTAAAAAAAATAGTGAAAAAAAAAATGTACGTGACATATAATCAAAATGGATGTCTCTGTTTGTTTTCCTTATGAATATGTGGCATACTTATTTTTCTTACTGGTTGAATCTCGTAGAAAGAGTACTGGCACAGGATATGATATCATTCACAATATTTTCCAGCTGCAACTTCTTTTGTTGTCTCTTTCCAAAGAGGATAAGAATATTTCCATCTATATTAGTTTATAGAGGATAGTAGGAATCTTCCAGATCTTCCCATTAGACATTTTTCCACTGATGGCTCAGTTAAGAAAGAATTCTTTCCTGTTAAATCCTCCGGAGCAGAAGAGTCTGTTTTCGATGAAGCCAAACTTGCAAACTGGAGAAATCTGCAGCATAAGTTGACTGCAAAGAATCTAGATGAAGTTGCTCTAGATCTTCTTAAACTGCGTAGTGCTATGTCTGAAGAGAAAGACCAAATATCTCCAGCTGAAGCCAAGCTTGGTCTAATAGATCACCTCCTGTCAGACACCACAGAAATAAAAGATGCTGTTAGTAAGGCAACAGATAGGATTGAACGCCGAATTCAGAAAATAGAAGAGCTTTTAACCGCTAGTGAAAGATTGAAAAAGAAGAAAGCTCCAGAGGTCAGCAAAGAAGACATAGCCTTAGTATTGCAAGGTTATGACACCAAGAAGAAATCCGCCACTCCTCCACTCGATCGGAGTTTCTCATTCGGGATGTTCCATGTCCCTAAAAGAGATCCAAATAAGCCTGAATTTGATTTTGGTCAGAGTGAAGCTGAGTTTGAAAATCTGCGTGGCTGGGTTAAAGCCATTAAACAACTACCACCTGCTTTAGAGCCAAAGTATTATGATTTGTAGATGTATTCTGGACAATCTTCTGGTCATGCTCTTATAAAGACAGAACCAGAAAATATAGAAAGTCAAATTCCAGAAATGGATACAGCAATGCCCTCAGCATCCACTGGTCCGAAGTTTTACACTAACTTTGGTGTTACTTCTATGAACAACTTGATATCGCAGATTCCATACCATCCAGTCTTGAACATAGGTTGTCAGAGTCGTGAGGAAATTAAGGCCGCCCTTAATATTCTTCAAAATTGGACCATTTCCCAGAGAACCAGAGATGCTTCTCTGACTAGTTTGTATCTTGCGAATCACATAGTTGCAGGATTTTCCGGTCTTGCAGCCGAATGGTGGAGACATTTGCCTCAAGAGGCAAAGAATAGTATGCTCGCAGCCCGAGATGCAGATCAGCAGATTCTGAAAGCCCTCATAAAACAGTTTTATGGGAAAGATAATGGTGATATGACTGATCATTATACTTCAATGTTTATGACTGCTAGACTGTGCAATCTGTCACAGGCACAACAATATTTTTGTTATATGCAGAAGTTGTTAATTTCTGCAGGGAAAGCTAATGATACGGCATACTTAAATCATTATCTACGGAGTTTCCCTGGACACGTTCCAGATGCAGTGGAAAAGTTCATGAAGGATAAGCATTTGATTTATCAAAATCTTTCCATTGCCCAGTTTCACCAATATATCATGGAAACATGGCAGGAGCATTGCCTGTAAAAAAGAGTGGAGAAATATTTCAAGCGGCATCAGGACATGTTTACACCGTCCTTCTGCAAAAATGTTGCCCAGATGCCAGATTGGGGTTGTGGTGCACACAACCGTGGACATTTACAGTCTGGATGTAAATGTCATTCAAAGAAAAAGAAAAGGGGTTTCTATACAAGTGAACCGAGGTACCATTATTCGGACAAACCCTTGAGATATTCCAGAAAGCAGAAGCACATACCCAGGCAGTCTAGGCCTCCGAAGTACAAGCCTAAAAAATTTATAAAGCGTCGTTCTTATCAGGCCACTAACAAGAACTGCTTCCTCTGTGGGAAACCTGGACATTGGGCGAGCAAGTGCCCAAAGAAGAAGAGCAATCCCAAGCTTGCAGCTTTCTGCGATAATCTTGATTCTCGCTGGTGGGATCACCCAGAAGCCAGTGAACAATATTCTGGTGAATACATCTATCTTCCAGATGACACTGAATCTGACTCTCCTAGTGATTCAGATGTTTTAGTTCAACCCGAGCTTAATAAATTTGCTCCCTATCCTTCATCCTCTGATTCTGAATCGGAAGCAAATTTAGGGGGGTTCCAGGTCCCTGATTTCGATTTCATCCTCAATATGTTTAACGTTTTCATGTTTTCCTCTTCTAGACAGCAGGAATTAGAAAAAGAAATTGCTGCTTATGACCTCAGGCTTTCTGAGCTTGAGACTTACCAGTTTCCTGAGCGAAGCTATCTCAGTGAAAAGAAGAAGCAGTTGCAGAAACAGTTAGAAGCTTGCAAAGGGAAACAAAAAATAGATTATGAAAGCTCTGTATCATACAATCCTGCAGACCTATACAAGAACTATCCAGAAGGGCATAAGGAAAGACAGAGTTTCAGAAGAAGTCGAGAAGCCAAGCTGAGACTAGAGATCAGAGAAAGACAAGAAGAACTGAGAGAGCTCTGTAAGAAGATATAAGACTTGAAGAGCGAAGTCAAGGTGATTCAAATTGAAAGAGATCAATCATCGGACGATGATCTCAGTAAGCACTATGAGAGTGCATTAAATACTGAATGCATAGAAGAGAAGGAAGAAACACCAGAACAGTCTCCTCCCCCTTCTTCGCCTCCTCAACAGCGTCTTATCAATCTGTCTATGCTTTCAGGTCCGAAGCTGTTTATTCCTGTATCTTTCCATCCATGTGAATATAACCCATATACTCTTGCTTGTATGATAGACTCAGGTTGTCAGGTCAATCTCGCTCGTGGTTCAGCCCTTCCTAGTTACTATTGCGAAAAGACTATTGATGGTGGAACATAATCAAAAGAACTTAACCAAGAAAACCACTTTAAAATTCTACTAGAATTTTCAGCCATTAAACTCTCATTCTTGAATATGCCGGGCATAATCGTAAATTCTGTTCTGATGATGAACTTCACAGGTTTCAAGAACAACTTGAAATGCTTAACAGTTTTCTTTACAGCCAAAATTTATTTATGGCTCGACAGGTATTTGAGCTCGGCTCCTTTAAACGCACCAGACCCGTAGCCACATATATTTTCTCTACCATTAATGACTTCTAATAGGACACCACCCCATGTAGTAGAAGAGGCATCTGTCTCGATGACGAGCTGGCCATTACCAGTAGGCAAAGAAAGGGGAGGCAGTTTCATAACTTTCAATTTTATCTGTCGAACTACATCCGTCATTTCTGCAGACCATTTTGGTGGGGCTTTCTTCAATCTCTGCTGCAGAACATAGATATCTTCGGCCTGTCCTTTGTAGAAGGGTCGAATGTAATTCAGAGATCCTAAGAATCTCTGCAACTGCGTCTTGTCCAAAATCTCATCTGGAAACTTCTCAAAGCATGACAAGACATGATATTGAAGGATTACCTGTCCTTTCTTAATTTTGAACCCCAAGAATACAATCTCTATTTTACCGATTTCCATCTTCGGCTCGGACAGAACTAATCCATGCTTATATACTAATTCGTAGAATTTCTGCAGATGCTTCACGTGTTCCTGCAGACTGTGAGAGAAAATTAGTATATCATCAATATAAACCAATGCCCAATTATATTCTCTGAAAATATCTTCCATGCGCTTTTGGAATTCAGAAGGGGCATTGTTTATCCCGAATGGCAGCACTCTCCATTGATACTGGCCTCTGGGTACCATGAATGCTGTCTTGTATCTATCTTCAGCTTTAATTCCGATCTGGTAGAAACCAGATTTCATGTCGAACTTGCTGAAGATCACGCAGCCTGATATTCTCTGTAAGAGGCTGGCTTTATTGGGAAGAGGGTAGCGAACCTTTAGCAATGCAACATTCAGCGGCTTGTAATTTACCACTAACCGCGGCTTACCTCTCTTCTGCTCAGAATGTTTGTTAACAACAAATGCTCTACATGCCCATGGACTCTTGGCTGGTTCTATTAAACCCTTTTGCAACAGCTCCTAAATTTTAGAATCACAGAACTGAACTTCTGATGGTGACATTAAAGCTGCTGAAGCTTTCATAGGTCTGACCTTCTGGTTCGGATCATAGGGCAGTGAGACGAAATATTGTTCTCTAGTCCAAAATGCATTTGGACGGTCTGAGCAACAATCTTTGCGAAGCTTCTCAGAAATCTCCTTAAGAGCTTTCTCACCATGCAATTCTGAGAAGACTAAGCTGCGCTCCATTTTCATGAGCTGAGCAGTGTTAGGAAACTGTACAGGTGACGGCTCAGGATTAGGGCAAATGGATGGAGCTTGAAAAGACAAAGGAAACCTAACAAACTTATTATCGAATGTACAGATGAAGGTCTTCTTATGATGGTTAACAAAATATGGGCTAACTTGATGAAGAAAGTTAGATCCTAAGACCACATCTTCACTCATGTCATCCATTCTATAAATAGTCAACATTCTACAGACATTCTGGAAATTTACAGTTACTTTGGCTTTGGCCTGTAGACAAATGGGTGCTCCATTAATGGTTGTTCCGCCATCAATAGTCTTTTCCCAGTAGTAACTAGGAAGGGCTGAACCACGAGTGAGATTGACCTGGCAACCTGAGTCTATCATACAAGCAAGAGTATATGGGTTATATTCACATGGACGGAAAGAAACAGGAATAAATAGCTTCGGACCTGAAAGCATAGACAGACTGATAAGACGCTGTTGAGGAGGCGAAGAAGGGGGAGGAGACTGTTCTGGTGTTTCTTCCTTCTCTTCTATGCATTCAGTATTTAATGCACTCTCATAGTGCTTACTGAGATCATCGTCCGATGATTGATCTCTTTCAATTTGAATCGCCTTGACTTCGCTCTTCAAGTCTTCTATCTTCTTACAGAGCTCTCTCAGTTCTTCTTGTCTTTCTCTGATCTCTAGTCTCAGCTTGGATTCTCGGCTTCTTCTGAAACTCTGTCTTTCCTTATGCCCTTCTGGATAGTTCTTGTATAGGTCTGCAGGGCTGTATGATACAGATCTTTCATACTCTATTTTCTATTTCCCTTTGCAGGCTTCTAACTGTTTCTGCAACTGCTTCTTCTTTTCACTGAGATAGCTTCGCTCAGGAAACTGGTAAGGCTCAAGCTCAGAAATCCTGAGGTCATAAGCAACAATTTCTTTTTCTAATTCCTGCTGTCTAGAAGAGGAAAACATGAAAACGTTAAACATATTGAGGCTGAAATCAAAATCATGGACCTGGAACCCCCCTAAATTTGCTTCCGATTCAGAATCAGAGGATGAAGGATAGGGAGAAAATTTATTAAGCTCAGGTTGAACTAAAACATCTGAATCACTAGGAGAGTCAGATTCAGTGTCATCTGGAAGATAGATGTATTCACCAAAAGGCTGTTCATCGGCTTCTGGATGATCCCACCAGCAAGAATCAAGATTATCGCAGAAAGCTGCAAGCTTGGGCTTGCTCTTCTTCTTTGGGAACTTGCTCGCCCAATGTCCAGGTTTCCCATAGAGGAAGCAGTTCTTGTCAGTGGCCTGATAAGAACGACGCTTTATAAATTTTTTAGGCTTGTACTTCGGAGGCCTAGACTGCCTGGGTATGTGCTTCTGCTTTCTGGAATATCTCAAGGGTTTGTCCGGATAATGGTACCTTGGTTCACTTGTATAGAAACCCCTTTTCTTTTTCTTTGAATGACATTTACATCCAGACTGTAAATGTCCACGGTTGTGTGCACCACAACCCCAATCTGGCATCTGGGCAACATTTTTGCAGAAGGACGGTGTAAACATGTCCTGATGCTGCTTGAAATCTTTCTCCACTCTTTTTGACAGGCAATGCTCCTGCCATGTTTGCATGATATATTGGTGAAGCTGGGCAATGGAAAGATTTTGATAAGTCAAATGCTTATCCTTCATGAACTTTTCCACTGCATCTGGAACGTATCCAGGGAAACTCCGCAGATAATGCTTTAAGTATGCCGGATCATTAGCTTTGCCTGCAGAAATTAACAACTTCTGCATATAACAAAAATATTGTTGTGCCTGTGACAGATTGCACAGTCTAGCAGTCATAAACATTGAAGCATAATGATCATTCATATCACCGTTATCTTCCCCATAAAACTGTTTTATGAGGGATTTTAGAATCTTTTGATCTGCATCTCGGGCTACGAGCATACTATTCTTTGCCTCTTGAGGCAAATGTCTCCACCATTCGGCTGCAAGACCGAAAAATCCTGCAACTATGTGATTCGCAAGATACAAACTAGTCAGAGAAGCATCTCTGGTTCTATGGGCAATGGTCCAATTTTGAAGAAGATTAAGGGCGGCCTTAGTTTCCTCATGACTATGAAAACCTATGTCAAGACTGGATGGTCTGGCATCTGTGATATCAGGTTGTTCATAGAAGTAACACCAAAGTTAGTGTAAAACTTCGGACCAATGGATGCTGAGGGCATTGCTGTATCCATTTCTGGAATTTGACTTTCTATATTTTCTGGTTCTGTCTTTATAAGAGCATGACCAGAAGATTGTCCAGAATACATCTGCAAATCATAATACTTTGGCTCTAAAGCAGGTGGTAGTTCTTTAATTGCTTTAACCCAGCCACGCAGATTTTCAAACTCAGCTTCGCTCTGACCAAAATCAAAGTCAGGCTTATTTGGATCTCTTTTAGGGACATGGAACATCCCGAATGAGAAACTCCGCTCGAGTGGAGGAGTGGCGGATTTCTTCTTGGTCACATAACCTTGCAATACTAAGTCTATGGCTTCTTTGCTGACTTCTGGAGCTTTCTTGTTTTTCAATCTTTCACTAGCAGTTAAAAGCTCTTCTATTTTCTGAAGTCGGCGTTCAATCGTATCTGCTTCCTTACTAACAGCATCTTTTATTTCTGTGGTGTCTGACAGGAGGTGATCTATCAGACCAAGCTTGGCTTCAGCTGCAGATATTTGGTCTTTGTCTTCAGACATAGCACTATGCATTTTAAGAAGATCTAGAGCAACTTCATCTAGATTCTTTGCAGTCAACTTATGCTGCAGATTTCCCCAGTTTGCAAGTTTGGCTTCATCGGAAACAGACTGTTCTGCTCCGGAGGATTTAACAGGAAAGAATTCTTTCTTAACTGAGCCATCAGTGGAAAACTGTCTAAAGGGAAGATCTGGAATATTCCTACCAGGATAGTAGGACTTATGGTTATGACTGTTTGTAGTTTCTACTGCACTGTTTTCTCTAGGCAGGTTTACTGTGAACGTTCCTAGCCTAGGCTTATTCTTATAGTGCTGAAGTCTATCCAAATTATTTCTGCAGGCGGGACAGTCTAAATGCTGACCGCGGTTTTCATTGATGCCAAGTCCAGAATGTGAAGATTCAAAATGTACAGAAGCTGGTATGCTACGGGAACTAGATACAGAAGATGATCTAGAGAGATTATTTACAAGAGCAAGATATGGTTCATGAGATCTGAAAGAGTTAGAACTTCTATCAAACTTCAAAGGTCTGGAGATAAGAGATTGTCGTGTTGCCTCAAAATTTCTAAGCTCATTATACTTGATTTCCCATTGCTGGGGATACTTTATAGACGTCCAGTCAAAAGTGACAGGCTGAGCTTGCTTGGAATGGTCTTGTTCGACCACGATGTGCAGGTGTGAACTATGATTGACCTTCTTTTGTAAAGGAGGCATAGTATCATTTCCAAACCGTATGCAGACTAAACTCTTTAGTTGGAGGATGTGGGAACCAGTCATCATGCTAAAGCCTTGAGGGAGAATATAGGATTTCAGGAGGTCATAGATGTGCGGGTCGTCAAGACTGACAGAATACTTGGGAAATATGGTACCAAAAGCAGGGCCATTATGCAGAGGTGTAGTGAAACCACCAACGATAGCATGGGCAAATTCGGTATGTCTGGTGTCAATAGCAACACACAAAGAAGAAATAGGTAAGAAAGGACGAACAAGAGGATTCAAACCTAAACGGATAGCTCCTATATGAGCATATTTATAGCCTTTACTCCTAGCCCAATCTATTTGAGACTTATCTAATAGATTGATATGTACAGGGTCTTGAGAATCAGTAAACGGAATGTCTACTGATGACACTTATATTTGCGAACAGGCAAACTAATTCCAACCACTTAACTTATAGACTTCTCGTGGAAGAATCTCAGGTAACTACCAATCTGCGGAAGGATTGGAGTTATCAATATGGATGATAGAGGAATCTGGTGTGGAGGTAGAGCATTCTGCGAAAGATGATATTCTCTCTGCAAGAGATACTTTATTGCTTCCATCTTGTTGATAGTCTAATGTACTGTGTGTAGTAACATCCATTGAAGGATCCATTTCTAAGGGTTCAGTCACACTTTAGGTCTTCAAACGGGATTTACGGCGCCTCAATCTCACGGCTATTACCCTAACACGACCTCTTAGACACCCTTTGGATTTCCTACAATTGCTCAATTGGTCATTTCCACCAATCCGGCCGTCGTCGGAAACAATGTCAGGCATCCCTGGCTGACTCAGGCTTCAGAGGGTCCACCACAGCTTTCAATCCCAGCCATCTCTTCCTTGTAGCATGAGATCTAGTTCAGAATCGTCAGAATCATATTCATGACGTCCGAATAGAACATCTTCATCTAATTCTCTGTAAGGAACCGGAGATGGAGGTGGATACAGGAACTGGCCGAAACATCTTTCAATATCAGATCCTTTGAATAAAGGATTCGGCTCGCATATGAATTCACCCCTGAAATGTGAATTAACTTTATAGTCCAGTGGGATTTCTCTGGTAGTAACTATGGACTCTATGTGCTCTCCAGCAATAGATCTTCGGATAAACTTTTGCTGAACATAAATTCTATTGCCCAATGGCTCATATGTTCCACCTTCGTGGATCAGTTTAAATTTAAACCACTGGAATTTCTGGTGAGCAACTTCAAGGTCAACCTTCAGGTGTAGAATGAAATTCACACATTGATTTTCCCAATCATTTCTTGGACAGAAGGTATCCAAGAAAACATCAGTCCACCCAGACCAAGTTTGGTTGTATGCTAAATCAGCAGGGTCTGCGCAGATGATGATGCTGCCTCTTTCTCTGCAGTATTGGAGAATAAGGTTGTATGATGTCCAGGTGAGATGGCCATCACACAGATCAACATATTTTTCTCCATTTTTATCCTCACCTATCCATAGTTCTCTACATTCAGAAATCTTTGGATATGCATCACTGAAGCTCTGGAATGCTTCTTTCTCCCATCGCTCTAGGATCTGCAACTTGCATGGCGATGTCTGGATATTCTTCACTAAGGTGAGCTACAAGAATCTCTTTGCTTCATCGACTGAAGCATACTCCAAAGAATCGATTCAAACTCCTTTCGGGAAGGTATTGTCCCAAGGCAGGATGAACAATTATTCTTTCTGGATTAGCTCTTCAGGTGTCTTCGGCGCACGAGCGATCCTTTCTTCAGCTGCAACTATTTTCGCAGTAGTTGGCTGGCTGTTATGGCTATAGAGGCGATCATATACTTCTTTTTTCATCTGGGCCTCTGTCATGGGAGATTTTCCTTTTGCAGGATCCCTTGGGGGATCATTCTTCTCATCACCAGCTCCTGAACTGCTATCTCCGGCAGAAATTTTTTTTAAGGCCTTCGGCTCTGTCTTCTGAGCTGATTCCCTGGTTAACATATCAGCCAAGCAATTTAAATATCCTGGCTTATAAACAATTTCATAATCAAAAGAACTTAACCAAGAAAACCACTTTAAAATTCTACTAGAGTTTTCAGCCATTAAACTCTCATTCTTGAATATGCCGGGCATAATCTTCAAGTCTGTTCTGATGATGAACTTCACAGGTTTCAAGAACAACTTGAAATGCTTAACAGTTTTCTTTACAGCCAAAATTTATTTATGGCTCGACGGGT
>LPNX011044017.1:146819-183122 GCA_001517045.1 Pseudotsuga menziesii | reverse complement strand
GCATTCAGTATTTAATGCACTCTCATAGTGCTTACTGAGATCATCGTCCGATGATTGATCTCTTTCAATTTGAATCACCTTGACTTCGCTCTTCAAGTCTTCTATCTTCTTACAGAGCTCTCTCAGTTCTTCTTGTCTTTCTCTGATCTCTAGTCTCAGCTTGGCTTCTCGACTTCTTCTGAAACTCTGTCTTTCCTTATGCCCTTCTGGATAGTTCTTGTATAGGTCTGCAGGGCTGTATGATATAGAGCTTTCATACTCTATTTTCTGTTTCCCTTTGCAGGCTTCTAACTGTTTCTGCAACTGCTTCTTCTTTTCACTGAGATAGCTTCGCTCAGGAAACTGGTAAGGCTCAAGCTCAGAAAGCCTGAGGTCATAAGCAGCAATTTATTTTTCTAATTCCTGCTGTCTAGAAGAGGAAAACATGAAAACGTTAAACATATTCAGGCTGAAATCAAAATCAGGGACCTGGAACCCCCCTAAATTTGCTTCCGATTCAGAATCAGAGGATGAAGGATAGGGAGAAAATTTATTAAGCTCAGGTTGAATTGAAAGACTTGAATCACTAGAAGAGTCAGATTCAGTGTCATCTGGAAGATAGATATATTCACCAGAAGGCTGTTCATCGGCTTCTGGGTGATCCCACCAGCGAGAATCAAGATTATCGCAGAAAGCTGCAAGCTTGGGCTTGCTCTTCTTCTTTGGGCACTTGCTCACCCAATGTCCAGGTTTCCCATAGAGGAAGCAGTTCTTGTCAGTGGCCTGATAAGAACGACGCTTTATAAATTTTTTAGGCTTGTACTTCGGAGGCCTAGACTGCCTGGGTATGTGCTTCTGCTTTCTGGAATATCTCAAGGGTTTGTCCAGATAATGGTATCTCGGTTCACTTGTATAGAAACCCCTTTTCTTTTTCTTTGAATGACATTTACATCCAGACTATAAATGTCCACGGTTGTGTGCACCACAACCCCAATCTGGCATCTGGGCAACATTTTTGCAGAAGGACGGTGTAAACATGTCTTGATGCCGCTTGAAATATTTCTCCACTCTTTTTGACAGGAAATGCTCCTGCCATGTTTCCATGATATATTGGTGAAGCTGGGCAATGGAAATATTTTGATAATTCAAATGTGCCCACGGATCTGAACAACATACTAAGCTTCTCCACTTGAAGTATTTTCACGAATAATATCACACAACTCACGTTTTAACAAACGAATTATGATAGAGATCAACAAGATACACACAGATATAACAATGGTGATGATAACTGTAAGAAAAACATACATTATGATAGTATACAGATTACAGAGATTACAGAGATATTAGCAGATAGCCTTCGGATAGAGAAGGTCAGCACTGCATTAACACACAACTCCTAGATCAAGCTTTCGATGAGATCTTATACCAATATGGCAAGTCTCAGAGCATACTTGCTTGATTTACAGACGCAAGCTAATTACAGAAATTTCAAGAAGGGCATTATCTGATGTTATCTCCGCGCCTTCTTGGACTCGATCTTAAGACACAAATGTCTTCAAGCAATTCTGATGCAATCATTTAGCACGAGGCCATGATGCAGAGCATACTAAGCCTTTCAGACTTACAGACTCAGACTCAGACTATGAAGTCGAGCGGACTACTTGCTCAAGACTCCAGACTCCCAAACTTGCAGAGCTCACTACTAGCTCAATGCGACTCGATACAAATGACCTGATGATCTCAAATGAGCCCGAGGGGTCTTATTTATACAAACTTAGTCGGTCACCTGGTGACAACGAACTGGCACTTACCGATCAAAAAGTAGATCCGGTTACCACAACCTACACTACTAGGTCAAAACCGAATCATCCAGGGCGAGAAGTGGGGACAACCACTGTTGTTATCTCATCCCTTAACTGGCCAGAGGCATTACGGGGACCCAGAATCTTCTGTCATGGCCGAAAGACTCTTAACATAGTACAAAGTGGAGCATTAACTGGCCCACGTCAGTTTATTCCCTATACTATTACACAGACGAGCATTAATCCGGCCATCGTCGGAACAATGTCAGGCATCCCTGGATGACTCAGGCTTCAGAGGGTCCACCACAGCTTTCAATCCCAGCCGTCTCTTCCTTGCAGCATGAGATCTAGTTCATAATCGTCAGAATCATATTCATGACGTCCGAATAGAACATCTTCGTCTAATTCTCTGTAAGGAACTGGAGATGGAGTGGATACAGGAACTGGCCGAAACATCTTTCAATATCAGATCCTTTGAATAAAGGATTCGGCTCGCATATGAATTCACCCCTGAAATGTGAATTAACTTTATAGTCCAGTGGGATTTCTCTGGTAGTAACTCTGGACTCTATGTGCTCTCCAGCAATAGATCTTCGGATAAACTTTTGCTGAACATAAATTCTATTGCCCAATGGCTCATATGTTCCACCTTCGTGGATCAATTTAAATTTAAACCACTGGAAGTTCTGGTGAGCAACTTCAAGGTCGGCCTTCAGGTGCAGAATGAAATCCGCACGTCGATTTTCCCAATCATTTCTTGGACAGAAGGTATCCAAGAAAACATCAGTCCACCCAGACCAAGTTTGGTTGTATGCTAAATCAGCAGGGTCTGCGCAGATGATGATGCTGCCTCTTTCTCTACAGTATTGGAGAATAAGGTTGTATGATGTCCAGGTGAGATGGCCATCACACAGATCAACATATTTTTCTCCATTTTTATCCTCACCTATCCATAGTTCTCTACATTTAGAAATATTTGGATATGCATCATTGAAGCTCTGGAATGCTTCTTTCTCCCATCGCTCTAGGATCTGCAACTTGCATGGCGATGTCTGGATATTCTTCACTAAGGTGAGCTGTAAGAATCTCTTTGATTCATCGACTGAAGCATACTCCAAAGAATCGATTCGAACTTCTTTGGGGAAGGTATTGTCCCAAGGCAGGATGAACAATCCTTCTTTCTGGATCAGCTCTTCAGGTGTCTTCGGCGCACGAGTGATCCTTTCTTCAGCTGCAACGATTTCTGCAGTAGTTGGCTGGCTGTTATGGCTGTAGAGGCGATCATATAATTCTTTTCTCGTCTAGGCCTCTGTCATGGGAGCTTTTCCTTTTGCAGGATCCCTTGGGGGATCATTCTTCTCATCACCAACTCCTGAACTGCTATCTCCGGCAGAAAATTTTTTTAAGGCCTTCGACTCTGTCTTCTGAGCTGATTCCTTGGTTAACATATCAGCCAAGCAATTTAAATATCCTGGCTTATAAACAATTTCATAATAAAAAGAACTTAACCAAGAAAACCACTTTAAAATTCTACTAGAGTTTTCAGCCATTAAACTCTCATTCTTGAATATGCCGGGCATAATCTTCAAGTCTGTTCTGATGATGAATTTCACAGGTTTCAAGAACAACTTGAAATGCTTAACAGTTTTCTTTACAGCCAAAATTTCTTTATGGCTCAACGGGTATTTGAGCTTGACTCCTTTAAACGCACCAGACCCGTAGCCACATATATTTTCTCTGCCATTAATGACTTCTAATAGGAGACCACCCCATGTAGTAGAAGAGGCGTCTGTCTCGATGACGAGCTGGCCATTACCAGTAGGAAAATAAAGGGGAGGCAGTTTCATAACTTTCAATTTTATCTGTTGAACTGCATCTGTCATTTCTGCAGACCATTTTGGTGGGGCTTTCTTCAATCTCTGTGTAGAACATAGATATCTTCGGCCTGTCCTTTTTAGAAGGGCCGAATGTAATTCAGAGATCCTAAGAATCTCTGCAACTGCGTCTTGTCCAAAATCTCATCTGGAAACTTCTCAAAGCATGACAAGACATGATCTTGAAGGATTACCTGTCCTTTCTTAATTTTGAACCACAAGAATTCAATCTCTGTTTTACCAATTTCCATCTTCGGCTCGGATAGAACTAATCCATGCTTATATACTAATTCGTAGAATTTTTGCAGATGCTTCAGGTGTTCCTGTAGACTGTGAGAGCAAATTAGTATCTCATCAATATAAACCAATGCCCAATTATATTCTCTGAAAATATCTTCCATGCGCTTTTGGAATTCAGAAGGGGCATTTTTTATCCCGAATGGGAGCACTCTCTATTGATATTGGCCTCTGGGTACCACGAATGCTGTCTTGTATCTATCTTTAGCTTTAATTTTGATCTGGTAGAAACCAGATTTCATGTCGAACTTGCTGAAGATCACGCAGCCTAATATTCTCTGTAAGAAGCTGGCTTTATTGGGAAGAGGGTAGCGAACCTTTAGCAATGCAACATTCAGCAGCTTGTAATTTACCACTAACCGCGGCTTACCTCTCTTCTGCTCAGAATGTTTGTTATCAACAAACACTCTACATGCCCATGGACTCTTGGCTGGTTCTATTAAACCCTTTTGCAACAGCTCCTGAATTTCAGAATCACAGAACTGAACTTCTAATGGTGACATTAAAGCTGCTGAAGCTTTCATAGGTCTGACCTTCTGGTTCGGATCATAAGGCAGTGAGACGAAATATTGTTCTCTAGTCCAAAATGCATTTGGACTGTCTGAGCAACAATATTTGCGAAGCTTCTCAGAAATCTCCTTAAGATCTTTCTCACCATGCAATTCTAAGAAGACTAAGCTGCGCTCCATTTTCATGAGCTGAGTAGTGTTAGGAACCTGTACAGCTGATGGCTCAGGAATAGGGCAAATGGATGGAGCTTGAAAAGACAAAGGAAACCTAACAAACTTATTATCGAATGTACAGATGAAGGTTTTCTTATGATGGTTAACAAAATATGGGCTAACTTGATGAAGAAAGTTAGATCCTAAGACCACATGTTCACTCATGTCATCCATTCTATAAATAGTCAACATTCTACAGACATTTTGGAAATTTACAGTTACTTCGGCTTTGGCCTGTAGACGAATGGGTGCTCCATTAATGGTTGTTCCGCCATCAATAGTCTTTTCCCAGTAGTAACTAGGAACCGATGAACCACGAGCGAGATTGACCTGGCAGCCTGAGTCTATCATACAAGCAAGAGTATATGGGTTATATTCACATGGACGGAAAGAAACAGGAATAAATAGCTTCGGACCTGAAAGCATAGACAGACTAATAAGACGATGTTGAGGAGGCGAAGAAGGGGGAGGAGACTGTTCTGGTGTTTCTTCCTTCTCTTCTATGCATTCAGTATTTAATCCACTCTCATAGTGCTTACTGAGATCATCGTCCGATGATTGATCTCTTTCAATTTGAATCACCTTGACTTCGCTCTTCAAGTCTTCTATCTTCTTATAGAGCTCTCTCAGTTCTTCTTGTCTTTCTCTGATCTCTAGTCTCAGCTTGGCTTCTCGGCTTCTTCTGAAACTCTGTCTTTCCTTATGCTCTTCTGGATAGATCTTGTATAGGTCTGCAGGGCTGTATGATACAGAGCTTTCATACTCTATTTTCTGTTTCCCTTTGCAGGCTTCTAACTGTTTCTGCAACTACTTCTTCTTTTCACTGAGATAGGTTCGCTCAGGAAACTGGTAAGGCTCAAGCTCAGAAAGCCTGAGGTCATAAGCAGCAATTTATTTTTCTAATTCCTACTGTCTAGAAGATGAAAACATTAAAACGTTAAACATATTGAGGCTGAAATCGAAATTAGGGACCTGGAACCCCCTTAAATTTGCTTCCGATTCAGAATCATAGGATGAAGGATAGGGAGCAAATTTATTAAGCTCAGGTTGAACTGAAACATCTGAATCACTAGGAGAGTCAGATTCAGTGTCATCTAGAAGATAGATGTATTCACCAGAAGACTGTTCATCGGCTTATGGGTGATCCCACCAGCGAGAATCAAGATTATCGTAGAAAGCTGCAAGCTTGGGCTTGCTCTTCTTCTTTGGGCACTTGCTCGCCCAATGTCTAGGTTTACCACAGAGGAAGCAGTTCTTGTCAGTGGCCTGATAAGAACGACGCTTTATAAATTTTTTAGGCTTGTACTTCGGAGGCCTAGACTGCCTGGGTATGTGCTTCTGCTTTCTGGAATATCTCAAGGGTTTGTCCAGATAATGGTACCTCGGTTCACTTGTATAGAAACCCCTTTTCTTTTTCTTTGAATGAAATTTACATCCAGACTGTAAATGTGCACGGTTGTGTGCACCACAACCCCAATCTGGCATCTGGGCAACATTTTTGTAGAAGGACGGTGTAAACATGTCCTGATGCCGCTTGAAATATTTCTCCACTCTTTTTGACAGGAAATGCTCCTGCCATGTTTCCATGATATATTGGTGAAGCTGGGCAATGGAAATATTTTGATAAGTCAAATGCTTATCCTTCATGAAATTTTCCACTGCATCTGGAACGTGTCCAGGGAAACTCCGCAGATAATGCTTTAAGTATGCCGGATCATTAGCTTTCCCTGCAAAAATTAACAACTTTTGCATATAACAAAAATATTGTTGTGCCTGTGACAGATTGTACAGTCTAGCAGTCATAAACATTGAAGCATAATGATTAGTCATATCACCGTTATCTTCCCCATAAAACTGTTTTATGAGGGCTTTCAGAATCTGCTGATCTGCATCTCGGGCTGCGAGCATACTATTCTTTGACTCTTGAGGCAAATGTCTCCACCATTCGGCTGCAAGACCGGAAAATCCTGCAACTATGTGATTCGCAAGATACAAACTAGTCAGAGAAGCATCTCTGGTTCTCTGGGCAATGGTCCAATTTTGAAGAAGATTAAGGGTGGCCTTAATTTCCTCATGACTCTGACAACCTATGTTCAAGACTGGATGGTCTGGCATCTGCGATATCAGGTTGTTCATAGAAGTAACACCAAAGTTAGTGTAAAACTTCGGACCAGTGGATGCTGAGGGCATTGCTGTATCCATTTCTGGAATTTGACTTTCTATATTTTGTGGTTCTGTCTTTATAAGAACATGACTAGAAGATTGTCCAGAATACATCTACAAATCATAATACTTTGGCTCTAAAGCAGGTGGTAGTTCTTTAATGGCTTTAACCCAGCCACGCATATTTTCAAACTCAGCTTCGCTCTGACCAAAATCAAAGTCAGGCTTATTTGGATCTCTTTTAGGGACATGGAACATCCCGAATGAGAAACTCCGGTCAAGTGGAGGAGTGGCGGATTTCTTCTTGGTTTCATAACCTTGCAATACTAAGGCTATGGTTTCTTTGCTGACTTCTGGAGCTTTCTTCTTTTTCAATCTTTCACTAGCAGTTAAAAGCTCTTCTATTTTCTGAAGTCGGCGTTCAATCCTATATGCTGGCTTACTAACAGCATCTTTTATTTCTGTGGTGTCTGACAGGAGGTGATCTATCAGACCAAGCTTGGCTTCAGCTGCAGATATTTGGTCTTTCTCTTCAGACACATGCTGAACTATGAAAATGCACTTTTAAAAATGAAGAGGGATAATAAAGACGTGAACACTGAACAGAAATAAGACTGTGAAATAAGGCCCAAATAATGAATAAAATGAAATGAAAGTGAATCGATTCATATTCTTCAAGATGAATTTGTACATACATGAATTTATTTTGACAAGCACAAATAAAACATTGTACAAATTGTGCTATGTAATCTACCTCCAATGAGAGAAAGTTATGAGTAGGTGTTATAGTACAAAAGATAGTTTTTTTTTATCACATGCTAGGTCTGTGGGCAGGTCTCTATTTCTGTGCACCTCATCCCTCTACCACACACCTACCTGTAATACTCAAGACTCCAAGATTGCATAACTTTTCCTTTAGGAGAGGCAACATATTATAAGAGGTTGCATAACTCCTCTTCAAATAACTCACCCTTCCATCATTACTTGTACTTTCCTTTAGGGTGGATGCACAATCATGGACTCCTTTAAAGATACTTTAGATGCCACATAATACCGAAAACCTTGAACCTCTGATTTTAGGTGACAATTAGTGGTACTTCCCTGACATATTTGAAAATGAAGTAAAAAGACAAAAGATAGGTAATTGAATCAGCTTTCATAATATATAACATTTATGCAGAAAAAAGTGTGTAAATGATTATAAAACTTATTTTCGTTAAATTGGGTTTTCAAATTTTCAGCACATCATAACATAAATGTTTGTGCTGGTGCAACAATATATGAGGTAAATGTTTGTGCGGGTGCAGCAATATATGAGGTAAATGATGCCGATTTTGGATAAAATATTGCAAACACATAAAGGACATATGGGCCTAGTGCAACACTATTTATTCAGAATTTTTCATGAATTAATTTTTTTTTTATTGTTAATTATTGAAGTAAAAAAAGCTTGAAATGAAAACGTTATCTACGAGTGCAACACTTTAGGGACAAAAATGAATGAAATTCTTGATTTCTATATATAAGATTGTAGATCTTGCTCACTTCTAGTGCACCATATAGTTTTCTTGGGAAATGGTGAAGGAAATCAAAAGTTTTATAAAAAAAAATCTATGTATCTATTTTTGAACCGATGTGTATCATTTAGAAAAATTATAATAAATAAATAAAACATACATTTGAAGGAAAAAATTGCATATTCAAAATGGTAAGATCGTACTCTACAATATTCTGAATTTTTCATAAAAAAATATTGTGTTTGTCATAGAAATACGCACCATTGAAAGTGAGCATATTGATAGAGTTCTAAAACATAGGCAATAGCCCTAATTTATTTGTCCTAACCAATAGGTTCGGTAGTTCAAAGTTATTTGCGAACATAATGCAAAACCTTATTCTCGCCAAGTTTTTAAATTTTAAAAACAATCATGTATGCATTGTACCACATATGAGTTTTAGCGTTATTCATATCACATATGCATATGCGATTCATATTGCATATGCACTATAACACATATCCATTTTGGCTTTTGTAGCTTGGTACGAGAGTAAAACAAAGTTTACTAAGTTAGTGGATAGTCTTTGGGAGATACCCCCTCTAAAAAAACGATCATTGTAATTATTGGCCCCTCCAAAGCGGTTTAGTGTGGCAAAAGGATGACGCTTAGCCTAAAATTTGTGAATGGTTGTGGACAATGAGGTCAGATTATTGGAGGTTCAAGGCACTTGTCCATGGTGCTTGTTCATGGCGCTTAAGACATAGAAGATGCTTTTTAGACTTAATGATTGAGTTTTATTGCCTAACCTTTCTCTAAGGCTTGAAACCCATATCTAGGTCTAAAATATTCCTAATGGTACCAAGATATCCACTATGAGGATAAGGATTCCAAGATCATTTATGTTGTTTTGAAGCATTATTTTTGTCTGTGGACACACAAAAGAGTCTTTTAGGGCCTAAGGCCAAGGTGTCGTCTCTCGACTATCTTAAGGCTCCACGATGTATACATTTTGATCAAGAACTCATAATCATACTAATATTCCCACTTGGAGGCCAAATATCTTCTTAAGACGTGATTTTTTTTCGTTCAGGGCATCATTCTTGGGTCAAGATTCGTATAACATTCATTTAGGGCCTACAACTTAGGGTTTCTCACACAACTATGTCTGGGACCTTGATATCCATGCGTAGTTCTCAAGACATCATATTATTTCTAATTACCCCACATGGAGGCTGCGGATATGCTCATGAGGTCATGTACAGTGGATCAAATTTCATTCTTAAAACTATATTCTCAGAAGTTTTCTTTATGGTATAAGGCCTAGGTTTCCTACCTTAACAATGTCCAAGACCCATGGATTCATATCTACTATCCAAAACATTCTAACGACATCCATGTCACCACTGGAAGGAAAGGGTAACTTTAGGAGGTCATCGCTGGTCATTTGAGGTGTTTTTCATGGTCATGGATTCATAGTTCATCTTTTTTTAGATTCCAATCCCAATGTTTAATCCCCCAACAATGTCGAAGGCCACCAGACCCATAGCTAGTGCTTGTAAGTCATGTGAGGTGATTTGAGGTATCATTTTAGGCCTTGGATCAATATAATATTCCTTTATGGACTAAGGTTTGGGTTTAATTCATCAACCATGTGTAAGGTCTTGAGAACCATGTCTACTATTTAAAACCTCTCGATGGCATGACTATCCCCAGTTTTTGGGTAGGGATACCATCAATAGGTCCTCTATGGTAGTTTGAAGTGTCCTTATTGACCTTCAATGACTAAGGGATTCATTTAGGGTTCAAGGCTTGGGTTTCCTCCCATTTCCATGCATATGGCCCTCAGACCAATAACTACTGTAAGAAAAATCCCAATTTCTCGCATATACCTAATCTAAGGCCAAAGACACCCTAGAGAGGTCATGTGCAGTGGTTTGATACATTATTCTTTCTTGTGGATCCCTAGAAGCTTCCTTTAGTGTCTACAATGTGGGTTTCCCGATTGCTCAACCATTTCAAGGGTCTCTAAACCCATCCTTAGTGATTAAAACAACCTAATGGTGTCAATGCCCACACACAAAGCTAAGAATGGCCTCAAGAGGTAACATATGGTGGTTTAAGGTGTTATTAGTGGTCCTAAATGCCTAGAAGCTTCATTTATGGCTAAAGTAGAGGTTTCATCCCTTGAAAATGTCTAAGACCCTAGGGCCCTCCCTCCCACTTCTATTTATTCCCCTCCCACCAATCCCTTCCCTTTATATTTTTCCTCCCTCAAGTCCCCCCTCATATCTCTCCCCTACCCATCCCTCCCTCCCTTCCCCTTATATTTCTCCTCCCTTCATCCCCCCCATACATGTCCCCTACCCATACCTCCCTCCCATGATTCCATCTACACCTTCATCTCCCTCCTTTGAATCCCCCTCCCCTCTTAACCAATGTAATTTTGAGCCCTAAGCCATCCCAACAAAGCTCTCTCCTGATGTACTGAAAGATGACCGGACCGAGGCAGGAGCAGGTAGTCTTGCAGGATTATTCTCTGAAGATGGCGACTTGCACCGTCCCTAGTCAACTAGGGACGATTTCAAGAAGGATTTTGGTGCGCCTATGTACAATGACTATGAAGAAGAGTACCTACAGAATGTACCTGATGAGCCAGCTGTTGAAACAACGCCTTCTATTGAAAGAAATCAAAGTGCAATGCAAAATCAGGAGGTCAGAGCAGGAAAATATGATGAGGGCACTGGAGGTGATAGCCTACCCTTGTGTTATGCCTCTTTTGAGTTAATATGACACATGGTTAAGGCCTCTAAGCAAAAGCAGAAAGAAATGGAGGTGGTGTAGGCCATAAACTTGTACATAAATGAAGATGGATGCAACAACTTATAGATAAACACTTTTTCTGATACTCCACCTTTAGGAACACCACCTCAAACAGGAGGAGTATGCCTACTCGATTCCACTGGAGAAGTTGAAGACCTCCCTCTCGAAGCGCATCAAGCCCTTGTTACAGAAATTTTGGGTGGAGAGAGGGATATTCCATTGGAGAGGGATTCTGTGGGTCCTCATATGCAATCTTCCAAGTGTGAGTCTGACGACTCCCTAGAAGCAAGAAGCTCCGGATAGCTTTCCCATGAGCAGGTGACAGAATGTGCTGGAGGTTGCCATGATTTCTATGACCCTGTGGCCGAATACATGGAGGTTCTGGGTGAAGGAAATGATTGGTCGCATCTCTGCCTTAAAGATCAGTTTGTTTATCATTGCCTTCTCCCATTATCTATTTCGTTTCTGTCCATCAAGCACCATACAAGAACATGAATATTAGGCAAGTTGCTTGATTGGCTTATTTGGAAGTCTGATTTCACTTAATCAGACTTGTGTACAAAGTTAGGTAGAGTAGGTAGGAGAAAATAAGCTCAGCTGTATTGAGCATTTCCTTCATTACTATTTTCAGTTTGTTTTCATTTTCAGTTACCAACACAGGTTTACAGTCACCAGCATGATTTGCAAAGAGTGGCACGAATTTGCTGAAGTAGTAACATGGAGCAGAATGGAGATTCCAAAGAAAGATTAAAGGCGACCCAATGGTTTCGGTAGTTGGTCTACGACGGTTCTTTGCTACCTCACTGGGAGGATAGCATCCCTCATGGAGCCAGTTGTTAACACTCCATTTTTAACAGTTGATCTAAGGGCTTGATGAAGGTTCGGTAGGGGTCCTAGTCCCTTGAATCTCATATGGGCACCCTTCAATGTGGAAAGTGGCAGGCACACTGTTAACATTGAGTAGGGTTAATAATCAAAGGTGGCAATTTATCGGAGGTGGATCAGCGGCTCCAAACCGCTTCACGCTAGCAGACATGCATGATCAAAGCTTCCTTCTTGGATTGCAAAACGTGTTAAAGATAGGAATATTTCGATGGTTGAGATGAGGTCTGGGGCAGATCTATGGGCTAAATTAATTTTGCGATCCATACTTATACAGGTAAAACTATAATCTCAAATCGTGAAAGGGCAGTAGAGGTCATGAAGATCAATAGGCACAATGAAGAAGGAGACAAATCTACGTCTCCGGTTCATTTCGCAATGCAAACTAGCACGGATGAATATCAAAGTTTCTCATTGCGAAATATGGTGGGGCCCACTCGAATCAATGGATGCATGAAAGATCAGTCTTGATCAGCGGTTAAGAAAGTGTCACAATCCAGAACTTCCCATGGTGTTCAGAGGAGAAAAGTTGGTGGCAGGATGAAAGGAACATGGAAGGTGGATGTAAAATATTCCTTTGATCGAACGGCTGAGAAGACTCCCAGGGTACAGGTTTCCCATCTAGTATGGAGATGACAATGGAAGAGGCATTCATGTGTGTAATCTGCCCCGTTGTAGATTGGCTGATTCCTCTGATGCCATTCTAGATATGCCTGAGGTGGAAGCCTTGTCCTACGGCACTGTTTTCCCTGGTTCGCAAGTGTGGCACATGGTTCGTTTCGAAGGAAGCCATGAGAAAGATAGAGGTTTGATTCATTGAGGCGACAGACCTAGCATTTACATAAGGCTGAGGGATGCGACAAACTAGAGTAGCCCAACGCCACCATCAAGGTAATTGAAAGGGCAAGGGAGGGTAAAATCCATAACCCTTGGGACCAGCGTAGCAGCCACGCAAAAATGGTATAGAATCTTAGCCATACCAGATAATATGATTGAACATCAGGAGGGAAGGTCCCTACCTTGGTGTCACACACGCCAACATCGCGGCTACTTTAAGGGTATAGCCCTTCCCGAGCCATTCCTTCTCACATTATATAACACCATCTTCCGAATATCTTTGAGACATGGAACTGTGTAGATGATAAGAGATATAGGGTTGAATTCCGAGAAGTGTTGAAATCCTTCATAGATGACCATGGCTATGTGGTTCGAGAAGTTAGTTTGACAAGGAGTACTCTTGGTAGGCAAACATGAATCTATGTTTTGGTTATCCGTACCAGAAAATTGCCAACCACCGGGGCACAGATGTTAAACACCAAGGGAGGTTAACCCACTTCTGCACTACTCGGTCTCTGGATGTGTGATGCATGGGTTTTGACATCACCGCGGCATCCCTTCGACACTCCCAGCTGCATTCACGACCTTCAAAATCCCAGCTCATAGTGGTGGCAATACTATTGGAGCGAATGCCTGTTCTGGGGTTGGATGGGTCCGGAGCCTTCGACACCATTCCTAGAGTCTCCACTTGGCTGCTTGGTCGTGGGAGAGGAGAGGGTTAGACACACACCTAGCTGCATGGCTCACAGAAGAATGCTCCTCGTAAAAGGAAGAAGACAGTACAAGGATGATAAGCTTCTTAAGTCGCTTATCATCACCAAGCATTTGGCCACCTTTTCTCCAGCCTCCTCCTATAACAGTATTACCCGATGGAGGATGAGGTCAGGAGAATGGTAGGGAAAAGGATTCGGGTCTTCTTGTTAGCCTTTGAGCAACACACGCCAGTTGGACAAGGAGACCCAAAATAGGTCCAGAATAGCCTGTGTGGACAATTGACCGTCAGCATGCTGCATGGGAATCATTTTCACGAAGCAAGATGGTAGGGGGTTCTGCACTGGCATCCTGCATTATCATGCGCCGCATCTCCATAATGTCTGTTTATATTTGTAAAACATGGCGATAGTCCACTCCTTTCACTATTAACGCCTGATGGTGACTTGCAACAGCTTTTAATTCGGTTGTCTCAGCAATAAGATTATATAAAAATGCTCCCGATAGAGGGAGAAAAGAGTTAGTGAATTGGATTGGGAAACATTACTGGGCTGAGGCTCCCCATTTGTAAAATTGATACCTGTGTAAGAATAAATTGCAGTGAAAGAACTGTTTCTCACGGTAGAGATTCATGTGTCATTGATTTTCCCAATATGTATGTATTTTCCTTTACGTGTAAATTTGTTTCCTGTTTCCATTCCAATTTGTTGATTGCTTTCATGTCTACAACTTAGTGTATAATGGTTAGGAATTCATACTCACTATGCTCCCGCTGTTGTTCCAGGCATTTATCAATGGTTCTTCTAAAGTTGCATGGAATTCATCTTGCTGGTGCTCCATGTGATGGACTGTCCCTTCTTGTCCTCTAATTTCCCGCTAAATATCTCCTGATTGGGATATCGACAACTATCTTTCCTTTGTTTGCAACCCCATGTCATTCTTTCCCTTTGTAATCGTTTCTTACGTAGGTTTCGACTCCATTTTCCCATTGTCCCTTGCCCCCGATAATCTCGCCATACACATTTCCTCAACATACTTTGCCCCATTCAGGATCATAGGCCCCTGATTATGTTGATTGAAAATCCTATGCGGAGTAGACTTTGGTGACACACGAGATTGAACATCTTATGCGGAGCAGACTCCGGCGACAAACAAGAAATCCCTCTCTGACTGTGCAGGGCTGGAGGCGTGGTCTAAAGCGGTTCTGCTGTTGCCTGGGGGTGGCCTCCCCTCGCTCAACCTTGGGAGCTCAAATCCTAGTGCCAATAGTTTGTTTGAGATAGCATAAACTATTTAATGTAATCATATTTTCTTACGTAATTGAATTGGTTTTACACTATTCTCATGTTTGTGCGTGCGAGCCTTTGTGCTCTGCACTTCCTCTCCTCTCCTCTCCTGTTTATCTAATAGAAGGGACATTACCTTTTTGTTTTTGTCTAGAACTCAAAACTTGAAGACTCAACACCAACAATCACATTCACCCATTGGATTTCTGAAGCGTGAACATAATTCTGATTTTGTTAGACTCTCGAAATTCAAAGAGGCATACTATTATGAGAGATAGAGTTTTGGTGAAGTGAAGAGTCAAACTTAATTAATGTCTGTGTAATTGTATGATTCTAAGTTCAATAGAAAATGGAGTTTTATGTGCTCTCTAATTTTGTAATGTCGTGTTTTGAGTTTGTAAACTCATTGAAAAATATTTAGTTATGATTTTGTTGTAACATGTTTATATTTGACAATGGAAGTATTTAGTTTTGTTATTATTATAGAATATCATAGCATTGTGTTATTTTTATGATTGCAATGAATTTATTGTATATGTTAGTGAGTTTAATTATATAGTCTTGTAGATAACTATTTGTTGCTATAGTGTGATGAAGTTATTAACAAATAGCTGAAGTTGTTACAAAAAGTTCACTTAGTATTTTTTAATGTGTTGGTATTGAGAGCAACACTCCCCTTCCTTCCTTTGAGTGGTATGGGAGCATCTTGTCTTTATTAAGAAGTGTGTTTGTATAAGAGCTCAAGCTCACTTCTACTCTCTCTAATTCTATGAATTTTACTCTACTCAAATCTATGAATTTATTGTTTAAATAATTATTAAAAGAGGTTTTTCAACTAGTCTTTCATTTATTTTTCTTATAATTATTTAATTATTTATTTTGAACGATGTCTATAAAATCAATGTGGATAGTACACTTGTCTTATCCTCCTTCAATCTAGTAAAAGCATAGATGATAGTCCACCCCAAATTATAGGATATAAATTCCTATCCACAAAACTATTTATTTAATTAGGAAGACACCATAAAATCAATATAGATAGGTAGATACTACACCTGTTTCATCCTTGAACAATAAAAAAAATGCATAGGTGCTAATCCACCCCAAATTTTAAAATATAAACTTTATCATGTAAATATTAAATATAAAAGATCAACTAATAATCAAAACTAAGCTAAGCTGAATCTTGTCAATAATATATGACCTAAAAAACAACCTCTAACCAATAAAGAAAACCATTGACAAAAACCAAGAAGTTCAGCCCTAATACTCACATGGAATGCCGAAAAGCAAGAAACCTCGATTATAGATACTCTACTCCGTGCTCCCATGTGAAAGCAATAAAAAGTTTGAGAATTAAAATTATTATCAGTCTGGTAAAATAATCAAGATGCATAGATTGTTTGTAGTTATTAAAAGTAAACCTACAACCCCTCTTTATTTATCATATTTTTATTCAATTTATAACAATTATTTCACAATTGCATAAATTGGCAATTATAAATTTTTGGCAGTGGATGCTGATTTACAAACATTTTTAACACTTTTATTTTATTTATAGTAGTTTATTTGCTTACTAGTTATAACAAGATTTAGTTTAAGTTGTCTAAAAATTTGATGATTTAAACCAGCGTAGATCCAAATCCTAGGTTTTATCAAACGTCGAGAGGGATCAAATCTCTTCTTAGGTATCCATTGATTTGATTTAAACCAAAAGACACATCTTTTTAGTAAAGGTCCACATATAATATTATTATTATTAATATTTAATATTATTTATGGCACATATAGTATTTTTTATTATTTTTTATTTTGTTAGGAATGAACATTACAACATTTCCCCATACATGTTTTTAAAGCCATATGCAAGGCCTTGCATATGGTCTCAAAACCATTTGCAAGTCCCTCCTAAACCATGTACAATAAAACCATGGGTTGTTTAGAAGACCTTGCACATGGTTTTAAAACCATCTCGAAGGCTCTCCTAAACCATGTACAATAAAACCATGGGTTGTTTAGAAGGCCTTGCAAATGGGTTTAAAACCATGTGCACATGGTTTTAAAATCAAGCATATGGTTTTAAAACCATGTGCAAGGCCAACATTTTTTTGAGGATAATTCAATTTATTATTTTTTAATATTTTGTTAGGTAGGACATTACAACATCTCCCCCATATTGTGTTTTTTTCCTGATTCACATTTTTTTTAAGGATAATTAAATTTTAAATTTTTTTTTTTTTTTGTTAGGTAAAAATATTTCAACATCTTCCATTTTTTATGGATAATTAAATTTTACTTTTTTATTGTTTTGTTAGGTGGGAATATTACAACATCTTCCCCACATTTGGTGGTTTTTTTTTGCCGACATTTATTTTGGCCTATAATAAAAAAAATTATTTGTTATTAATAAAAATAACGTTACGTTTACATAACGTTACATGATCTCTCCCATACTGGGCTCTAGAGCGCCTCTCGCCTAAATAATATTATGTTTTTTTTGAGAATTTTATGTTTTTATTTTGATAAATCAAAATTCAACAGTGTTTCAACATCAAAATAAGAAACCAATGAAACACAAAAAAGTTTTAAACTTAAAAATTGTAACTTGTATTTTGAAAAATTCTTAAAATCTTCTAAAAATTGTTATTCCTACTTAAATAATCATACTAATTAACTAAAAAACCAAAAACAAAAATGTGATTGTTAATTCTAATAAATTAGTCTTTCAATTATTTATTTGTATAAATATTTATTTAGAATTTCAAAGTACACCCATAAAAATTAATCTGGGTGGTATACTTCCATCAATCTACTAACAACATAGATACTAATTAACACACAAAAAAACAAAGAACAAAAATCTATTGTTTAAATTAAATATACGCAATTTGTAGTTTCATCTGCATGTCCATAGTAGATGTGAATATCACTTCTACCTAACAACATGTTTGAATAGTAGATGTGAATATTTTTCTAAAACTATCTATAAATCACACAAAAATATGGGGATGTTTACTGGTGTAGATTTATTGATCGGATGCGATTCTTAGTTGATTTGCCTCAAGCGGAATCGCTTTCCTTTGGAGAGTATAGGGATGGGACGTGTAACGGCAATATGTTCAATTGGAAATTATTTATCCGCACCACCCATGTCAATATCACCGCCAACAAATTTGAAATCATTGATTTTTACGTCTTCATTGACTCCTAGCGCGGGCTTTCCCTTTCTATAAATCACGTACAACAAGAGCTGTGCAGCTCCCAGGCCTAAGCCAATTCCATTCGGGATCTGTAAATTGCACCAGCACTATATTTGTTTGAGCCATTCACATCATAATATATTCTATCTTAATCAAATCTCAATGAAAAACTCGATTACTAACCGCAACAAACACGTCTCGTTCAAGCACTGCCCAGACTGTCCAGACTCCTGCGTTGAAGAACAGGAAGAATGACAGGAAAAATGGCATGAATTCCACGCTCTTCCTTGCTATGACCATTCTCTGTTACATACACAAAGGGGAATAAGCCAAACTAATAAAATTCAAACTACGGTTATTTTGTTCAGTTATTGGATAGATTCAAAGCCTCACTAAAATATCAGCGTAGCTGTTTTTGGAAGCTTTTTCTGAGCCAAGTGTAGAAAATTAAGCTTACCATGACGGCTAATGGGGAACCATACATGCTTAATGTTAAGCACACGCATAGAACTCCTATTACAGTTATTCTCGTATGTTGTTTCAGTGCGAAGAATGTCACCAAAAACACAGCAACGAAGAATACTATATCCACAAGCAGCACTAGCAAAACAGTCTTGAGCTGTATAATAATAACAATTATAAAAATGACGATCATATAATGGGGATAACTTTATAAATGAATTTGTGTGTGAATGTTTCAATAATGATTGATCATTGTGTACAAACTTATGGATTTACAATGTAAGTGAAATACAAAAAAATTCCAGTGAACGCAACAAAGCTTGAGACTGAATACTTACCTTATGTTCTTTACGGGTGTAAATAATGAATAGAATCACATAAACTGCTTCCATTGCAGCGCCAACACCATTAACTGTAACAATCAACAATCCGCCGGGCTTGATTAATCCATAATATGTCCACAGCGAAGTGCTAAGCAACGTGCAGATATAAGGGAGAGATTTGAAGTCCTGTGTTGATTTATTTTTCACTATGCCCCAAAAGGTCTTCCTGCCAATTAAAACATACCAATCACTCACAAAATTGACCAGAGCCGTTATGAATTTCAATTTCAAGATTCAGAACATTTCAGAACTTACACTGGCGAGATGAAAACGAGGATCGATATCACATTTCCTGCACCATTTTGCCCAATTTAACTTGAAATATATCAATCAGAAATTATCACATCGTAGTCTAAATTCTCAAACTAATTGAATAACCCACACGAAATCTGAAGCCGTGTTTATATTTAAATAAGAAAAAGTCAGTGAAGCACATAGTTACATTTAATCAAGTTAAGATCTCACCCATAACACCAAGAATGAAAGTCACCTTCGCCATCTCCAGTACTGTATGCTCTGAATTAGCAATACAAATTATGTTTTTCTTTCTCTTGCACCCTGATGGTCTAATATACACGAATTAGGACCTGTAATGCGTAGTGAAACTCACCTATTGCAGAGACAGAGAGAGGGAGCCACGTAAAAGATACAGAGCATGACTTGTAAGGGAGACCTGGCCCATATAGATGCCCTGAATAATACCATTGACTCCTGTGTTATTCCTTTTGATCATGGCTTCATTGTTGCCATTCCTTTGTTGATATCGAATTTTCCAAAGTGGGAAGTTATGATTTCTATCACATCTCCCACAGTTGGAGAATATCGTGGTCTATTTCCTTTTTTGTTATTGGAACAGATTCATCGTCTTTGCACCCAATGCTAGCATATAAATCGATAGTCCCACTCGCTGATTTTTTATATGATTAAACAATATATAATTGATTTTGGAATATTTAATAAAGCAAGGTGGGGGTTCATGTTGGAGACCCATGTACGCCCAGTTAACTCAATTAACTTCATAACTGACTGCCTGGGTTTCAGTTAACTCCTGGTTGTTTGTATTAGATCTTTCTAGACCACCATTATGGCATGTTTCCTTATCGAACAGGCTAGATATTATGCATTGTAATATTTTTCACATATCAACACAAAATTATTTCATTCACTGTTTCTAGTTTTTACTATTTTCTTCTTTGCAAGTTGTGTGTTCTCTCTTGTTAGATAGATCTTTTTGTGCAGGTGTTCAACACTAATCTACATGGTATCATAGCTCTATGGCTAGGAAAAAGGTGCACCAGTATTCTTTATCTGCAGGTACAGAAGATTGAAAATGGTTGGAAGAATTGAGTTTCCAAAGGAATCTATTCTCACACCATACAATTACTTTGCATTGGAACCAAAGATGGAGATCTTTCTTCGAAGCAGAGGATAGTATAGGATTTCTATGGCCACAAAGGTTGAGCCTACATCAGCCATAGAAAAGTCTAAATACCTCAATCGGATGGATGAGGCCTACAGAGGCCTCTGCATCAACATATCCTCTGAGTTGCTTTTCCATATTTCTTCTTGCAAAACTCCCAATGAAGTTTGGACCACCATGAAAGGAATATTTGGAAAGCAAGATGAGATGAAAGTCTAAATCCTTGAAGTAGAGATGCTCTCTTTGGATCCATGAAGCTTTGACATTATACACAATTTCTTCACAAGATACAAGGATTTGCTGCTGTAACTCAAGGGTTGCGGGGTCGATAAATCTAAAGAGGAAAAACGGATGGTTCTATCCATTCTCTCCAAGCTTGGACCATAATACTTTGTTTTTGTATCCATGTTTCATTCAATGAGGCTCACCTTTGGTAAGAACTTGACCATACCCACTCTTGATGCTTTTATTGAATCTTTGACTCACGAACAAGGCAAGCTCGTGAGTATGAGAAAAATCAAGGGCCCCAAGGTACATGCTCTTGTTGTGCATGATGGCAGTCATAACCCAAGACATAGATCTAAGTCTAAAGACAAAGGAAAGGAACATGCAAATCCAAACAAGGAAGGGAACACCAAACCCTTCAATGGTTCCTCCGGATCCAAAGGTGAAAAAAGGAAGAAAGGGGAGAAATGCACATATGGTCAGATAGGATTTCATCCAGAATCCTCATGCCTGAAGAAGCAGATAGATCAAATGGCCTAGATACTTCAGAAGTAAAACCTTGGGGATCACATTCTAGAGGGTGCCAAGAATAATCCTAAAGATCATGCTCTCGGGAAAGGAAACTCTAGGCATGTTTTGATTGCCATTAATTCATCTCCGTATGCCTCGATTGCAGATTTAGACGCATCTCACCACATGGCTACCACCAAGGAAGCCTTCTCTTCATTGGATGCATGCAAAGGTCCTCCTCTACTCATGGGGGATGATTTCCCTGCCGAGATCATCAGCTAGGGAAAAATTGAAATCAATCACTACAACAAAACCCTATGATTAGTGTCCCCTTTAGCTTCCTTTTTAGCGTCCACTATCTCTTTTAGTGTATTTTTCATCACTTTTTGGACAAAGTGGATGTTTTTTCACGGGATGGCGCTTTTAATGGCGTTATTTGAGTCCCTTTTTAAAAGTTAACGCTATTTTAGATGCTAATTAGCAGCCCAAATAGTGTCCCAACTAGAGTCCTGATTAGCATCCCAATTAGCGTCCCAATCAGCATCCTAATATTAGTGTCCCTTTTTAAAAGTTGGTACTATTTTGGATGCTAATTAACATCCCATTTAACATCCCAATTAGCATCCCAAATAGCATCCCCATTAGAATCTCAATTAGCATTCCAATTAGAATCCCAATTAGCATCCCAATTAGCGTCCCTTTTTAAAAGTTGGCGTTACTTTGGATGCTAATTAGCATCCCAATTAACGTCCAAATTAGTGTCCCAATTAGCATCCCAATTAGAATCCCAATTAATATCCCAATTAACATCCAAAATATCGTCCCTTTTAAAAGTTGGCATTATTTTGGACGATAATTAGCATCCCAATTAACGTCCCAATTAGCGTCCACAAAAGCATCCCATATAACATCAATAATAGCCTCCAAAAAAATGTCCTGAATAGCATAGAACCATATATGAATCCAGGGTTAGTGACATGAATTGCGCCATGAATTTCGATAAGAAAAACATTCAATATAGAGCCATGTATAGAGGCAGGAAACACTAGACCTATAGTTGATTTTCTAAACGCTAAGTACTGCTGCTGAGTTGATTTTCTAAACGCTAGTACTACTACTGAGTTCAATTCCCTTAAAATATAAGGTTTGACTAAAACTGTCAACTAATATTCTACCTCTAATTTGGGGATATATGCCCCACTATTTCCATAAATATGGAGATTATTTCTTGGAATCTTGTAGCTTTCAAGTGTTCAATCTATGACCCAAATATGCTTTGACATCCAATACTTCGATATTTGTCCCTCCTTTGTCCCTCATTTGAATACCACCTGTTAAATGACTGCCTGGAAATGCTCGATTTGATGCCCTTTAATATGGGATTGATATTTATTGTTGATCTTCAAAATATGGGACTTGAATGCTGGTAATGTGGAATTGCTACTTTGTTGGCTGGAGGATTCGACACCATAGAGTTCCAATGATATTTCCTTCTCCAAACATCTGTAAATCCCCATTGCTAATATTACTCTTGATTACTAGATATTTTGTAATGTACTTTGTCACCTGTTCACAGTATTACATTTCTCAATATGCCACGAATTTTAAGAGCCACTACTACGACAAATGAATTTTCCTTGTTTAGATCATTACTAAGAGCTCGTAGAGAATTCAACGTTCCAACACATAGGTATTGATGAGCTAAATATGTAAGTGGAAAAATATCAAATGTATTTTTGATAACCATTCAATAAGGAATTCATGCCAATAGGATGGTTTCATATGTGAGAAGTAGAACTCTTGCATATTCCTTAACTGTTAGCAAATTCCACTTCAAAGCTCCTCCTTCAGGTGTAGGATGCAAGAAATTAAACTCTATATTTTCACCTTCAAGTCTTCTCTGGACTCCAATGACCATAAGGTCATTTATACAGGTTTGAAATACAAGACCCCAACCCTTTATTGAGCTTTCCATTACAGGCAGTTTTCCCAATATATTCCAAATATGGTATCCTTGTTATATTTCTTGACTTCATTTTGCTAGTGCTTGATTGCATAAAACTTGAATATTTATCATTACAACCAAGTATGTTGTTAGTTCACTGATTTTGTCAAGCAGTTATACTATGTTGCCTATAGAATTCACTTTATTGCTAAAGGTAACCATTTGAGACAACCATAACTTGAGAAGAAACTAGTTAAATATCATTGTGCATATATATATTTTCATATTCTAGTCTAGTGTAGATATCTTCATCAAAATATGGTAATTTCCACAAATCTCATGATGACAAAGTGTATGTACAGAGCTAGAACACGTGTAGATGTTGAAGTGTGTGTGGGGGTGTTGGGACATGATTAATGTAGGTATTGGAATGTGTATATTAACCTCAAATGTGTGCACATAGGATCTAAAATTGTGACATCCTGTGACATGGAGTCACACCTAAACAACAAGTATAGACTTGAGCACAAAATTGGTAGTGGTTCTTTTGATGAGATATACTTAGGCTTTCCTCAATTTTTTATTTTATTCACTTAATGAGTAATTGTTTTGTTGATTCCATAAAATCTTAATTCACCAAGTCCCATAGACTTTGTATTCACCTAAGTTTGTCTGAGAAGAATTACATGTTGTTTGTGATCGACATATTTTCTCTTTATCCATGACTCACGAGTGTCACCATATGGAAATTTCGTATCTTAGAACACCAATGGTTCTTAGTTCTTTATTACTTTTGTAGCAACACCTCATCTTGATGGGTATATACTTGATTCCATATCTATGTTTTTTTGTATTCACCTGATTTTGTCTGAGCAACTTTACATGTTGGTTGTGATCAACATATTTTCTCTTTATCCATGACTCATGTAAAGTGTCACCATATGGCAATTTCATATTTTAGGCAATTCTCTTCAGTCCAATTCAGTTGGTCTATATTCTACTAAGGGGGTGAGGCTGACATTTGTCTGACTAATATGGATATCTTTCCTCTTCCCATCTCTATTTTCTGTTTTACTCTCATATAATTAATGTCCCTTTTCTTATTATTTGCAGCAAGCATGTCTTGTTTGGAAGAGTTATTGAGGGAATAGATGTACTGAAGAAAATTGAGCGATTATCAACCGCGGATCAAGGAAGACCTATTGTTCGAGTTAAGATTTCTAATTTTGGAGAAATATTGCCAGTAAAAGATAATAGTATAGTTGTAGTTCATGAAGGTACATTTATCTTTTAGGTTGTAAGCATCATGATATGCCATTGTTGAATTTTTAACTGACCATAACTGTTATATTGTTATATATATTATTTCATATAGTTTGGTGTTGTATAATTGTACATAGTGCACCTTTTTGTCTTGTTAATATAATAAATGGAATTTTCTCTCCAAGGAGTCCCAACAGGAGCCCTCATAAGAGCTTGAGCAGGAGCTAGAGTGAGAGTCCTAGGAGAGTCTCTTGGCAAGAGCCCGAGTAGAAGTCCCAGAAGGGTATTGAGTAGAAGTCCTTGAATGAGTTTGAGCAAGATCCCAAGTGTGTGATTTCTCCCAGGGTTGTAAGAAGGATCCCAAGTCGTAGGGCTTTAAGTAGCAGCCCAAGTGTGATTGCTCGCATTCCTTTAAGCAGGAGTCCACGAAGCAGTTTGAGTAGGAATTCATGAAAAAACCTAGCTCAATGTCCTTTGAAAATTCGAAGAATGCCTCCAAGAAGAAGGTTGTTAAGAGGATCAAGTCATAGTCATGTTCCTGATAAGAGTACACTTCCCCATCCTAATCAAATTCAGACTGCTGCAAAGCATCCTATCCTAGAGGGAAAACCTAAATGTGTGAGAAGAGGGCATGGATTCAACCAGCATTACTCTTATTCTCAATGTTATCCTACACCATCTCTAGATCGCTCTCCCCCAAGGTCTCATCACCTCAGTGAAAGGAAGATTCCTGAAAGGGACAAGTTTGTATGCATTCATAAAGCCTCATTAAATTTCCAAAGTTGGAAGGAATTTCTAACATAATAATTTTATTTTGATGTGGTATATATTCAAGTTTTAGGAGTTATTTCGAGCACTCACCACCAAGACATTACAGAAACACACAAAGAGGAAAGTATCCTCCAATGTCAGAAAGTATTATATTTGTTGCAGTGCTTGAAGAAATATGTTTTGAATATTCTTTTAGCAACCTATTTTATAAACACTATTGGCTATTTGGTATCTTTGAAACACTATCCAAATCATCATAGTTATGTGTTTCCACATCAACCATATAATCAAGGTTAACTTGTCAACAACATCACAAGATGGCCAATATTTGCTGATATGGTTCCTCCCAATAATTAGTTTTCTCTAAGATCTAAAAACTTAGTTAAACTGCCTATTTTTGAAGGATTCGTTGAGATATTTGAAAGCCTCCAAGGAATGGTTCTAGTGATATTATTGTGGTTTCAGATTGAGTTTTCCTAGTTTTGTCACCTCTCCTATTTCATAAGGAAGGACACAACTAAGATTGTTCTCTGAAAGAAGAAAATTAGGGAATTTCTTTAATATGTCCCTGGGAAGAAGGTATACTCACACGCGTTTCATGTAAGGAGGTACATTTCCACAAATGTTGTTGTTATAAATCTCAAGGAAATATGATGTAGAGAGCTTATAAATATTTCTTGGTATAAAGCTTGTGAAGAGGTTGTTATGAAACACATTGTAGTGAGATGCAGTCATGTATAAGGCCAGTGATCGAAGATGACAAGATGAGTCAACAACGTACTATTGCATAGGCTATAAGGAATCCATTTTCTCAATCTATTGAATATTACTCAATATACTGCAAGATGATAAGGGTTTTATATCTAGAAGGAAATGAATGTGACAAACTTGGAAGCCAAGTACAACTCTTAATCCATGAATCAAAGCACAATAGAGTACAATTTGTAATGGAAAAAATCTATATCATACAAAATTGAAATGATTTGTTTAAATTAATTACAACTCCATTCTATAATCAATGGGAATCCTTTATATTGTCATTGTGTTTCCATTGATTTCTTCCAATCGTAATAGATTTTAATTTGTAATGACGAAACTCCATATCATACTAACAAATTCTCAATGGTTCAATAGAGCGCCTTGGTTCAAGGATTGCTATAACAACTTATGCCAGACCCATTAGCAATGTTTCTGTTGTGCAATGTGTTTGAATTAGAGGGAGTGCTCCTGTGCCTATGGAGCAAGATGGTCTCGGACAAGCAAGTTTATCCTTTCGAGGGTCAATTCCATTAGTACCATTGAAATTCTTGCAAGATAACATAATATCCAGCTTCTTCACATAACTAGGTGATATTACATGTGGGCCAACATTAACCTCCGAAAGGATTCTAGGTTCAATGGCTTGTTTCCTAGGTTTATCACTTAATGTACTTTAGATGCACATGTTGTGTTTGAGTTGTTTGTGTCACTATTAGTAGGTTGTTTTTTTCCAACCCACATGTCGCGATCTCCATTTTCAAAGTACATTAACTAGGTAAATGAGTCTATTGATATGTTTTAATTGTAAATTAAACTCAATACTATACATCACCATTCCCCTCCAAATTTGGATGAATGATGTACTAGGTTCTTTGGTAAATAATACCTTCCCTAATCACTTATACATTTGTTGGACAATAAATAAAGAATCCCCCAATATTATAGTTTTCTTGATCAAAAGGTCATGCAATAAAATTGGTCCAAACATGTATAGTTTTGCATGGTTGTTTGAAGCAATTACAAGCCCCTAAGGGAATCTAACTATTGTATTTCTAGCGAGGCTAATGAGATTTCCTCCCATTCTTGATACCCTTGGGATACCTCTTAAAGAACCATACAAAAAATAATTTGAAGTGATCATGTGAGTCTAGGTGAGATTCCATTTCTAATTATGAGAGATCCAATTGGCAAGAATAATTAAGCTTTGGTTTTAACTACAATTTTTACAATTAAATAATTCCTAAAGAAGAAGTATTAAACCCATAAATGGTTTTGCACTCTCTGGTTTTCAAAAAAAAAATTGAATTATAGATATGTTTGTTGAATATAATCAACAACCAAAAACTTTAATTACCTAAATTTTTCTCTCATGAACTCTCATTCCAATTGCAATATACAGATCTAGGGTTAAATGCAATTTCCACATCAATATTTAGACAAGGTGTCTTATCCTAGATTATTTTCTCACAATAGATAATCTCATACTCTAGTTTAGTTAACGTTTCTTGGAGAAAGAAACCTATAGAGTTTATTCTCCCCTTTAAAATAATCTAATTAGATTACAAAAGCATAAAACCAATGGTCATATGGTCTGGTTCAATATTTGTGTAATGTTGGTGGCTCTCTTTACAGCACAAATGGTGTGACCATGGCGCTAAATATTTGAAAGGATGCTAAATTTGGTGGCAAACTTGAAATAGATGAGGGAATTTTAAACTAGAAAATTTTTGAGAGGAAACCCAATTTCCCCATTTTTCCATTTGGATTTTCCGTGATCATTTCATATTGTTAAACTCCAAATTGTTATTTTTTATTCGCCATTGTGATCAAATCAAAGGTCCATTGGATCTAATCAGCAGATCTATTCACGGGAGTGGCGGATGCCACACATAGGGAAAAGTAGGGCAAAGTGGAGAAGACATGTTCACAGGAGAGGCCGAGGCCACACATAGGGAAACGTGGAGGAGATTTGTTCACAGGAGGGTTTGAGGTCGGAAAAGTGGACAATAGATAATGAAATTTCATCTCTTTGGCTGATTTCATTTCTCAACTTGGTAGTTGAATCTATTTCTTGATACTTCTATGACTCCTTACTTACCATAAACCGCTTAGGCAAAACCCCAGGGCGATTTTCTCTTCCTCTTCCTCTCAATCCAATTTTCTTTTCCCAAACCAAATGAACTTTGACTATCTTTTCACTTCCAATCCCGATTGCTCATCTATCCCCATTGTGGATTTGTCTGCAGAGAGAACAAGGCCAGAGATTGTATAGGCTCTAGTGAAAGCCTGTGAGGACTATGGCTTCTTTAAGGTTGTGAACCATGGAATCCAATAGGTTTTAATAGATGCCATGGAAGCCGAAGCCAATAAGATCTTTTCTTTTCCATTGTGTGAAAAATAAAGAGCAGGGCCCACCGATCCCTATGGATATGTCAATAGAAGCATCGGCCGCAATGGAGACGTGGGTTGGATTGAATATCTATTGCTTCGTTGTGATCTTCAACATGTTCAGCAATGTTATAAATCCAACAGATTGGTGGAACCCTAGCGGCCTTACTGAGATGCCAACCAGAGAATGATTGGCTTTCCTGATTTGATAGTAAGTTAGCCAACCAAGGAGATGTCTTTCCTTGCAATATGATCTGGATGATTGCTTGCAATAGTGGAATCTTTAAGAATTATTTCTCATGGGTAATACCTCCAAGTCGTGTAACATAAGAGACTATCACTATTAAGTGAATTGAACCTGTAGCAGCGTTAACCTGTGAAGGGTGTCTCCTGTGTTGACAAACATACATTTTGAAAGCCATCTACAACATTTTAAGTCATCACTTGGTGACAAAATAACTATGGTGGATATTATATATCTGTAGCAACATTTATGGGCACACCAAATTATTTACTCAGTCTTTTCAACGCTTCATTCCTAGGCATGTGGACTCTCTCATATTTGATCTGTTCACATTTGATTTTGCTTAATGCATTTGATGTCATGAATGAGTTGTTAATGTAAATACTAAAATATCAATGCGTGGTGTATTTCTCCCAAAACATGATAAGTGACGGTCACTTACAACAATAGTGTGTAAATGTTTGTTAAAATGAAAATATCAGATAGTTAGTTAAAATGGTCAAATATGGTGCAATATTCTTGGTTGGAAAGACAGGAAATTCACCATTGGTCCAAGCATTCCATAGTTTTTTCCTCCACTCTAAGATGCTCTTCTCCATGGCAAAACCAAAACTACATATTTCCCTTTGAGCGGTTTCTTTATCTTCAGCAAAAATCAAGGTCAATTTCCTCTAAGCAATGAGGAAATGATGAGAAGAAAAAAACTATTTGTCTATTCTTAATAGTTTCTTTTGACACCAAGTTATTTTAAATGCTTCTCATGTGAGGAAAATTATGTTTGATAGATTAATTCAGATCCCTTTTTAGCTTTAGTGTCCATTTTTGGAACACATTTTGTATCATCAAGTGTGTTTTAATATAATGCATAGGCACAATTTTTTAGAGCAACTGCCTCTCCAAATTTCAAGTTTTTCACTATCTGCTAGTACCATTGTGTCAGCTGAGTGTTCACAAAATTATGTTGCGGTAGTGCATTTTGATCATCTCCACTTTTGAAGTTGCGTTCATGGTTGTTAGCCTGTCATATTATGTCATGGTTGTTAGCCTATCATTAAATGGTGTATGTCTGTCATATTATATTGGGACCATCTCTCCTCACATCCGAGGCTGAGTGGAGAGAAAACAACTGACTTCTGTCAAATATTCAATCAGGTATTAGAATATTTCATGGGTCTTATGACTGAACCTAATGCCAACAGGCATGAGGAACAATTTTGTGCATTATATTCTTAAGATTATTACAAAAAATTAAAATGGGGAGCTTTTCAACCCAGTTAAAGAGCTTTAGAACCTACTAGGAATAATGTTGGACCCTGGATGGAATATATTCAGAAGTTATTAGCATATATTATAGATTCTATTAAATATGACATGGAATTGATGCAGGATAAGGTTCAACAAGTTCAACTACTCGTCTAGAATCCAGAGTTAAAATTTGAACTTCAGGAGAAGACAGTGAAGGAAAACTTTAAGGCTTCTTATATGTAGATTAAAGAATTAAATAACAATGCTAAGAATAAGACCGTTCTCATAAACACCATGTTGCAAAGAATTTTCACTGAGTAACGAATAGAATAGAGCATGTCCATAAAAAACATGTTGCAAATAATTTTCACTAAGAAACATGGATAATTCATATAATAGGTGAATCAATGAGACTTGGAATATATACAATGTACATCATCTCTAGTGATGCTCTACGTTGTTTCTTTCTCAAACATCTATATAAGAATTCTCTACTATTTGAAATAGGTTAATTTCATTTTTTTGATGTTATCAATGTTATATTTTCTCGATGTTATCATTGTTACTATCTATAGTTATAGGAGAGAAATGTATCTTTATAGATTTGAGGAAAACCTCAATAATATGGAACTTTTTAGTTGGTTGGTCTTCTTACGCTTCATGAGACATCATTGTTAATCTCTTCCAATTAATACTGAATTGGTTCTTATAACAATATCATTTCAACTGGCCCGTTTAAAACTATGCAGTTCAGGTAAGGGTAAAATTTGAATCCAAGTTAGTCAGAGAGGAATAACATATGAAAGTATGGATGGAGATACCCTCTTGATTGAAATTTCTTACCATATTCCTTTTCACTTATAAAAATAATATTCTCTTAAACATGTTTAGCCAAGTACTTTTTGTTCAATCCGCTGCATTTATAGAATATCTAATCAGATTTTACTTTAGTTAGTGAAGACCATTTTAGAGTGAACCCACACATGTATTGAAGCATGCCTTTCCAACTATATATTTTTGAGGTCTAATGGAAGTCAATTGTAGCTCTAATAATGTCTTCAATCGTGAATTTTGAACAAGTTAACGGAGGTTGATGTAGCTTTGTTGAAAATCAGGAAGAAATAGTTGAAAGGTTTAATTAGTTGGAATGATTCCCAAGTTGATTTCATGAAGTTACATTTATGAAACACTCCTTCATTAGGAAAATATCCTTATTTGGTTTCCCTAAAACCCATTAAAGGTTTCCATACAGTGGACAAAGAACACAGAGTTGGAAGACCATTATTTAAAAACCCTTAAGAACCTTATATATATCTATCTTTTATAAAAAAAGAAGGAGAGAGAAGCCACTAGAATCCCCAATTTTAAAAGGGACCATATTCAGAATAGTGAAAGAGAGAAATCGACCACTGTGACATGATATTTGAAGGTGGCCTTGTAAGCTCTAGGGAAAAGGCACTAGTGTCAATGTAGCTTTTGTAGTTCCCTCCCAATGACACCACCAATGCAAACATAAAAATGATAACCAAATTGAGAACATGCCATCATATAAGACTGATTTTGAGATTATCAATACACTCTTCTTTCTAAATAGAATTTATTTTTCTTCTACATAGTGAGTAAGTTAAGTGAGTGGTTTTATTTTTATATTTAAAATGTGAGTTCAATAAAGGGTCATTCCAAGTTCCTAAATAGAAATGTGTTATGAGCACCATTTGTTTAGTATTCCTTATAGGGGTTTAATCTGCTATTTAAAGGACATGCATGAAGTATCCAACTTAGGACTGTCCAATAGATATCCATGTCATAGCTCCAGGATAAAGCTCCTAGGAAATTTAGTGGTAGAATTAAGTTATTAACTCCACCTTCCTAACTTTAATCCCATAAATGATTCAAATGATTTTTCAGATTCCAACCCATTTCTCTTGTAAAGTATCCTTTAAGGTTTGCTCCAAGATAATAGAAAGGAGGATTAGTGCATTTCTACCCAATATTATCTCCGATGAACAAGGAATATTTGTCCCTAATCAACTAAGGAAGATCCCCACTCTTATAGGAAACCCCATTGGAAAAACATTATAATTAAGCTAGATATGTCAAATGATTTTGACGGGGTCAATCAACTCATTCATTCTCAAAGCTATAATCTCTAAAAGAATTATGATTGGCTCAAAGATTGCACATATTCTCTTTGGATTCCCCCCCCTGTAAATGAAAATATTGTTGGGTTTTGTAGTGCGTCCAAGGGTATAAGACAAGGATGTCGCTTCTCCCCCTTCTTATACATCATTATGGCAGAGGCTTTGGGTAGATATCTAGACAATAAAAGAATACTAGACATCCTCCCAAGTATTAAAATGGTCATTGGGTCTGTTACACCCATTTTCACATAGGTGTCACTAAGCAGTAGTTGGCAGCCTTTCCCCTTGTGACAGAAATTTCAGGTGTTCTGGGCATTTTGCAGTAGTTCCAGGCAATACAACAATCCCCTGTAGCAACATGACAATGACTTGTGCATACCCATCAATAGGAATAAGTCATTTTATGAATATAGAAATAAAAAGAAGAAATGATGGGAAGTTTTCGATTAGTCTAGGAAGTCTTACCCCTATGAATATACTTCTAAAGTAAACAAACTCAATAGTCTTAGAAAGTATCATCAGGTGTCATTTCTAGGTTTTATGAGGCAACCAGAATTCTAAAAGATGATTTGTTGGTCTGACAACTTCATGTCCAAGAATCATTACATAATTTGGGCACCTTTGATCTTCAAACAACAGGCTTGTTGAAATTTTAATTCTAGGAAACCTAACTAATCCTATAGGCCATGAAGATTAGAATTAAGCACGTGGAAGAAGGTTGGACAACAATAATGAATAACTATTAACAATACTTCTTCTCTTAGATGAGTAGGACAATTAGGCAACCTACGGTGTAGTTGGTGATGTTGAGTTCACATTCTTATAGCATCTACATGGGATGACCATTGCTAAAATAATGTAACTACGGAAGTTCTTTAATCTATATTATTGTTATTCCTCCATTCAGAGATGTCATTGATGTAATTGGTCATGTAAAATTCATGAGATAAAACCTCCGTTGTAACTCATCTCCAACAAATCAAAACGGAGGGCATTGTATTCAATATGTAGAAAACGCATAACGAATAGTCTCAATTATTTGAACATTGCATCCCTAAAAAATGTTGTGATGAATTGAGTGAATACATCATCATCTCAGCTGGCAATGCTTAGAAAAGCCTCTATAACTTTAAAACTAACACCCAGTTGCTACTACAAGATGTCATAAGTGGTGTGATGTGCTTGATAGGGATCATGAATGTTTTGTTGGATGCATCAAGTATGATCTTGTAAGTTTTAGGCCTAAGACATGGGGTATGTTGTTGATCGCCTCTGCAAAACAAAATTGTCTGACACAACTTGACTGCACCTCCATTGTTTAAACCTGCACTACAAATTCTATCCAAGTGGAGAATTGATTGTGCACTTGTTTTTTATTAAACAAGAATTCAACTTGGGGTATGGGTGTAGTTCTTGTGTGCATCTAGGATTTACATATATGTGCCTTTTTATCCGGATCACAAAGCATCTACCATTATACATTAGCAGTTGCATCTGTGTGTGATGCACAATGGGGGTTAGTGACCCCTTTGGTACCCTACATTTTCCAACCGTCATGAGAGATGGAATTCCTTGAATACCAATTCCAATAGAATTTCCATAACTCCACTCATGGCAGAGATGTTTAGTGTTTGAATCCTCCAAAGAAAGTCATGTTTTTGAACATTTTCTGTGAAGCAGGCTTACAAACTTGGAGTGAGACCATGGAAAATGTTTCAATACACGGGTTGAAGCTACAATGCCATGGCTTCATGAAGAACCCTGCACCTGCCATGAACCATTGACCTTGAATACCTCCCATAATTTGTGGACTCTGCATTAACATTTTCAGTCAATCCTCAAAGGAGCATGTGACTGATGAAATGGAGACAAAAAGGCATTGAATCTACCTTTCACCTAGATCTCCAATTTGCATCCTTGTAGAATTGTTTTTTATTTTCCCTTTAGTAGTTTGGTTGTGAATTGTGGGATCTGTTCAATTTAGGAGTTTGGTCTCTGTTCAGTTTGCACGGCTTCCCTTCAGCTTTGTTTGGTTTTGGAGTTGGTCTTTGTTTGGTTTTGGATTTTATACTCGGGACTTTGGGATTTGTTATTCCCTATCTGGAATTTAGGCTCTTGGTAGAATACTTAACCTCAAAATTCATACCTAACCTTGCACAAAGATTCAACATTGTCCTCCTCTGGATGCTGAAACTCACCAATTAAATTATTGATTACCAAAAACTTCCATAGAGAAGTTATGTGTGATGTGGGATGCATGTCTTCATAGTAGCTGTAGAAATTTGTTTTAGCTTTGGGGATTGTTATAGTGGCCCTATTTCCATATTCATTATATGAATAACTTTTTTTGGAACATGCTTCTACTTTTTAGTTATAAAACATTGAAAACAAAGCCTTTTACAAAAGGAAAAAATCAACAGATAGAGCACCACCACAAGGAGAAACCTTAGATAAAATAGTAAATCCCTGTCTGAAAACTGAAACTCCTACCATCATAGAAGTAGGAATCAAGTGGCCAACCTATTGTAAAAATTTCTTTTACAGAGCAGTAAGGTTGGCCTCAAACACTAACACTAGTAGAATAAAACATTCTCCTTTTGGAAAACCACAAGGTTTCATGTAATGGAGCAACATGACCCTAAAAGAGAAAATCAGTTGTTAAGATGTTCATAACAAAATACAAAGCTTGAACATGGGTCTCTACAACAACCAAAACTAAACTTGCAATCAATATCATACCCCCACTCAAATGTTATGGAAGTATGTGGGGAGATTTATCATTTTATGATAGTTATGAGGCAAGGGAAGGAGAAAAAATAGATGTATGTTGAGGATGTTTTCTTGTAATTATGGTATAGGAGATAAGTTGCAGGATGCTAACTTTCGAGGGAAGGCCTATTTTCAGCATATTTTAGATATGCTTGGATATGCTAGGGTTATGGCCAAGCTATGTACGCTTATTATGTATGGATTTTCTGCTTCTCTAGAATGTATTGCATCTATCTTGAACACAGACCATGAGTGTGGCCTTTTTGGGATTGTCCTAGTTATCTCCATAACTCAAACTATAGCATAAATAATTGTAAAAAAGGATGAAGTAGTTCATCTACTGTAAGTTGATCTAGTCTTCCCTCTAATTAATGACTAAACCAAACTGTAAAGACCCTGCTAAGAGTTGGGTAATTTTTGGAAGTTGGAACTAACTAGTTATGTCTTTTTGGTTGGGGAAAGTTATCAAACACTTAAATGCACATATATAGATGTCACAGTATAAACCCAACAGTCCAAATCTGAATATTAATGTTAACTATCAAATGGCTTGGGTGGTATCTTCTGTCAAACACTTTGTCGTATCTATGTCTAAACTAATTTTTGGGACTGATTCTTTGTTTTAGAGCATGGAATGATTTTTTCAGGATTCATGTGTCATCATATTGTTATAAAACAATGCGTATGTAAATATTTCATATACATGGAAAAACAAGACATTCACCACACTATAAGAAAAAGAGCTGTAGACTTAATTGAAAATTCAAAACAATAACAGTGCAAACTAGGGACTGATTTTTAAAGGGGATTTTCAAATATGTAACTTATTTGAAATGACAACCACTTACTGTTAAGCTAAATATTCTCAAATTGATAATGATTGGGATGAATGGCATAAGCGCAAGCTAGTACACAATAGTAGAAATGTCTTCCACAATGTACAATCTCTTTATGTCAAAGGTATAGGTTGGGACGTCCCTTTTTAAAACATTCAAAACTGATATGAAACTTGAAACCAGCCTATCCTTTGAAAAGAATTGAGGACATATTTCTAATCATCCACAGTGTTGTTAGTATCCCACACACATCGAACAAGTCTTCAACCAAACTCAAAGAAGTGAAAAATTTATCCTTTGATTTGGTTAGGGACGTTACAAAGTATGTGAGGCAAATAGAGGGGGCATGTATATGTAGGTTGATTGTAATTTTTAGTGTCCTTCTAGAAGGTTATTTTTTCTTTTATTTTTTTTGGGCTAACTGGGGTATGGCCTAAACTGTGATGAAATCAACCACTTTGGCCCAAGATAGCCTGGTGGAGTTGCCCATGCCTGGCTTGTCTACTTTTAGCACAAACTAATTCAAAACCAGTTGAAACAACTGGTCCAGATAGGTTTGAGTGAAAACAGGTCAGAAATGGAATTTTGTGATAACATTTTTATATGCACCATCTTTCTTTTCATTGCTCTTGGCTACTTTTAGCACAAACTAATTCAAAACCAGTTGAAACAACTGGTCCAGATAGGTTTGAGTGAAAAGAGGTCAGAACTGGCATTTTCTGATAATATTTTTATATGCACCATCTTTCTTTTTGTTGCTAGATGCAGAATATTGTTGTTTTATTTTTTGGTATAGTTATTGACTGTAATATCTCAAATTTTGGACCTAACACTTATATGCATGTTCCTATTGATTATTATGATTAT